>RCUC01120785.1:0-13216 GCA_003697995.1 Taxidea taxus jeffersonii
TTAAGATTGATGGCAATAGATAAAAAATTCAGCCTCAATAGGAAATTGACTAACTTCTCCAACACCCCAGACCTCTCTCATAATTTAGGGTTTTATCTACTTTGCTTATACTAAATATAAACTGAAGGCCAGGAAACAGTCTACTTTTTATCATTCATCCACTACTTGAATCTTGGACATTTCACCTATTCAGCTACTGGTTTCTCTAGAAGGTACTATTAAAGCAGTAACAGGCTCCCTGTTTTACAGAAACAGTATGCTTTGGTTAGGAAGGCCATTTGCATGGACAACTTTGTTTTTATTTTAGCCTATA
Source organism: Taxidea taxus jeffersonii (assembly GCA_003697995.1). NCBI lineage: Eukaryota > Metazoa > Chordata > Mammalia > Carnivora > Mustelidae > Taxidea > Taxidea taxus. The sequence continues at coordinate 314 of RCUC01120785.1, forward strand.
AAAATAAACAAGAACAAAAAAATCAACTATTTCACTGGTACCTTGGAAAGCTAAGAAGTGTTGGAACATGACAAGTTAGATGAAAGACCTTTGGACATTTTTCACAGCACAAGAGATCCCCTCCATTTTGGCAGACAGCACACCAGTCTTCATTTGGGTCATCATCTTTGCTACTGCCATCTCCTCCAATCCTTGACGGCCTGTGTACAAGGCTTCGAATTGGAGACTTGCCATTAACAAGGCTGCTGAGCCCTGACTGTTTGCAGCTTTCATTTGTATCTGCAGGTTCAGTTTTCACATGGTTTTCCAGGCTTGCTAATGCATCCAACTCACTCTCTAGATGCAGGCTGGTTGAGAGAGGTGGTGTCAAGCTACTCTCAGGACTGCTCAACTAAAACAAAACAAGGAGAAATTCTTAAAGAATCATTTAATCCTTACTGTATGCAGTGTGCGTGTAACTTAAGAATTATGTCAATACACATATACATAACTTAAAATTAATTTGGAAATGATATTACTGACATAAAGGAAAGAAAATAAACCCAAAATTATTAGGCATGTTCATTTGTGATTTTATAGTGCACTCTAATATTGGTTCATTTGGATAATAAGAAAATTAAACTATTAAACACATTGACTGTAAACTAAGCATAGGGTTATACTTTTCCTACAAAGAGCTGATTATGATACCCTATTTTTCACCCAAGAATCTGTTGCACAGCTTTTAAGAAATGTTATTCTGCCTACTTATCGTCATTTTACTAAAGTAAGAAGACTGTGAAAATGGTAAAGAAATCTTTCACCACCCTTCTGCACCCAGTTTTCTGCGGGCACTTTCCAAATCAGATACTGGATGATGAGACACTACTCCAAATACAAGGCTAAGTCCCTTTGCTCTCAAATGTACATATACTATGTTAAATATGCTAATACTCCAACCTGAAATGTCTATACACCCACCAAGTAGAAAATGACACCCAAGCCTGGGCAGATAGAAAAAAACCAAGATCAAAATTTGCTGCTGGGGAGTGGGGGGTGTCAGCACAGGAGGAGGAAGAGAAGGTGGCCTTCCTTCATTCTATATTATAAATTTTATAAAATGTTCTACCTGAAAAACTCTTAAATGGTTAATAATACATAAGCCAAAAGCAATCTTCCCATCACACAACTCTTTGATCATTAAACTTCTTTTACGTCAGCAGTCCTAATCCTGAACTCATAGGTCCAGGAAAATAGTCAAGGGTCTTTTGTGGCCTGAGACTCAATGTGACTGTTTTTTTTTTTTTTTAAAGATTTTATTTACTTATTTGTTAGAGAGACAGAGCGCAAGCACAGGCAGACAGAGTGGCAAGCAGAGGCAGAGGGAGAAGCAGGCTCCCTGCTGAGCAAGGAGCCCGATGTGGGACTCGATCCCAGGATGCTGGGATCATGACCTGAGCCGAAGGCAGCTGCTTAACCAACTGAGCCACCCAGGCGTCCCTCAATGTGACTGTTAAGATGACTAATGAAGTCAAAACAAAATAGAACCCAATCTAGAATCATGGCAAAAATACTGACCAATAACAAACTAAAAGATCATTTCAAATGAATCCTTAATACAATTAAACCTTTTGTGACAAATTACAGCTGACACTTAGATGAAAAACTTGAATTACAGAAATATTTGGATTATACCAGGCATAAATATCCAAAAATAAGTAAGTGTCCACAGAACCACTACTCAGTCTAATATGCAGAGATGGAAGAATCCATGAAATGGCCTCCTTGAATCCCTGACAGGCCCCAGTGGGAGCTTACCATGCAGGCACTCCTCCTGCCGTCCTCTGTCTTTTCTTGTTTCACAGCTCCTGAAAAGCTACATACTTCATCTTCAGTCCCAGGTTCTTGCTTGACCTTCACTTGATCAGACTTGAAACTAAGACCTGTCTTCTCAGCAGTTCTTCCTGATGACCCACAGCTAATAAAAAACAATTTAAAAAGTCACATGTGCTTGTATAATATACTTAAAACCAATTATATGAAAAGCAAAATTCATTAAAGTAAAAAGAACCAACTTTCAGAAGATAAAGATAACTCATAATGCAGGTAAAAGAAGTGTGACATAAGCATAGCTTTAGATTCTTTAAAAATGTATATCAAACTTTCAAAAGACCCTAAAAACATATTTTATGGTGGGAGGCACTTATACTAAGTCATTTAAGAAATCCAGTAAATAACCATTTTCCCAGACTAGTTAATATAGAATGTTAGCAATTGTTTTTCTCTATAAAAGTAATTTCGATTCTTCTCTGCCCCCAAACAAATGAAGAAAACAGCATTAATAATAGTAGTTCATGAAGCCTCCTCAAAGTAAACTCTATTTTAGCTTTTGAGGACAGGAAATTGGGAAAAGAGAATAACAATTAGTCAACAACCCAGAATATCTTTATTTGAATCAACAAAATGATAGATAGGTTAAGAGGACAGGTATATGACTAATCAGTTCTATCTAGACCACAAAGCAAAACCACTGCCAAGAGAAGTGAAAAACTGGTAAGACTGTAGTGCTACTGAGAATGAATACCTTTTTCACTCAATTACTCAAGTTCTCAAAGTACTTTTTTTTCAAAGTACTGATTATTTATTTAAGTTATAATTAAAAAGTCAAGCCAGTATTTAATAGCACTAGTCTTCAAAATGCACACAAACCCAAATTTTTAAAAAATTCATGTATCTTAAATCTTTCCTGCATCATACTAAGTTATTCAAACTAAAGTATAAAAATCAGGCAACATTTATACATTTATTCTATTTTATGTTAATACACTCCAAACACCATCCCATTTCTTAGCTATGTCCACCAAAAAGGCATAACAAACAACTCAGCAGCAGCGAGTGCCCCTAGTGCCCAGAAGACTGTCTCCAAGCACTATTTCCTCACTAATACAACCAGGATTTCTTAGAAAAATGGTGGCCTCTAGGCCTGAGGCAGGAAATATGTTAAGACAAACCTGGAACATCATTTCAGAACAAGAATTAAGGAAGCTTTCAAAGACTACTGGGGTTATGCCAAAGGCCTAGGAAGCCAAACTGAAAAAGCTCTGATAGGCCAAAGATGGAACAATATAACCAATCAATAAAAATAACATCCTTAATAGTTAGTAACATATAAATGTTTAAATATATGAGTTCATGAAGTAATAAAAACACTGGTCACTGTTGGAAGGTGCTGGGAATCAACTCACTATTATGCAAACAGAAATAAAGAGAAAGAATCTCTTCTGCCTGTCCTATAACCAAATAGCTGGTGACAGAAAAGTTTCTCTTTACAGAAATATTCTTTTTTTTTTTTCTTCTTTACAGAAATATTCTAAACTGGTACACAAAAAGAAATAACACAATAATTAAAATACCACTATTTGTCAACAGTTAAAAAAAAAAAAAAAGAGCTAGGCAATGATCAATTAATGGTGGCTATCACAAACAAACAAAAATCACCAAATGTTAGCAACCCCTGATGGCCACCATCAATGAAGTATTCTTCTTGCCTCACCTTCCCCCGATCAAAATTATCAACACAGAGGGAAAAAAAAAAAAAAAAAAAGGCACATACTCTATTTAAATGACAAGGTGGGGAAAACTCTGTATGAGAAACAATATATACAATATATTTCTTCAATATATAAATAGATTTTGATGTCAATATATCTGTAGATGGCAATGGTTCAAAATAATCCAGACCAGGGAGGAATGTATGGGAACGCAGAAGAGGTAAGACTGGCTATAACTTGGTAATTGTTGAAGCCGGGTGATAAGTGTAAGAGTTCAATGTAATTTTCTACTTTTTTAAATACATATTTAAAATTTTTCTTAAGGGGAGAAAAAAACTACTAATAATGTTAATACTCACCTGCCTCGACTGCCAGTACTAGAGGTACTAGGGGGTCTCACAGGTGTGTGAGAATTGGATAAACCTAGAAAATAATACATCAAAATGAGTATCAATGCAGATAAGAATATTCAGAATTCTACCTAGTAGTTACAGAATTAAAGATGACTATAATGCAATTTAGCAATTCCTGGAAATCAGACCTAGCCTTAGTGTCAAAATCAGGGATGGCATGTATAACCCTTGGCAGGGCAGGCATCAACCAGTTTCTGTCACCTGAGCCCAGACGGGATTCTCAGAATCCTCCTCAGAGCAACACTATCTAATCAATGAAAACCACCAGGTTAAGAGAAAGCTATTTGCCATCTTGCTCCAAGCCATCTGGTAAATCTCCTACTTAGATTCCCAGAAATTATTCTTTCTTTTAGAAGTCCTGGATTAATTATATTAAACCTTAAAAATTCTACAACTAAAAAATCATATTAATGGTGCATCTCATGAAAGACTCACATTTAAATCTGAACTATTTTTACTCAAGAAATAATGAGGTGGTCTGTTTCAGTAAGAAATAACTTACATTTTATTTAAACCAATAAATAAATAAATAAATAAAAACTCCATAACCACTTCTGCACTGTCAATCTGTTCAGAGTTGCTTTAATCATTCATTCATAACAGGGTCAACAAAACCACCGGGTTTTGGAAGAGATTTGTATCTCACAGAGCTGATTAATCACAACTTTAATAGTTTCCAGTAAATTTGAGTTTTTGTTTTAAAACTGCAATTTGAAAATTTACTTCTCTTTCCTCAACTTTTTTTTAAGTTTTTTCAGTATCTTAAGTTGTAAACGTGGGATGAAACCAAAGAACTCTTCGACTGACCATGTGTATTGTAAAATACCAGCAAACGCATGTACATATCTAGCAAAGAACGTGAAAACAGCTGGGGGTTGAAGGAGGGGTAATTAACAGCTCTGAACAGTATATACTACAGATACATATATTACTTCAGTTAGCTGAAAAATGTCAAATGTATTTGAAGAAATATAGGTAGAAAGAGCCATCAGAAAAAAAATATGATCTAATACTATAATGGTCAATGTTATATATCAGTTTGACTAGAATATAGCTACCTGGTTGTTTGTCCAAACACCAGTCTAGATGTTGCTGTGAAGGTATTTTTAGATGTGATTAACATTTTCATCACTTGAGACTCTGCCTAAACCAATCAAACTCCACAGTGTGAGTGGATCTCATCCAATCAGGTGAAGACCTTAAGAGAAAGGACTGAGGTCTCCAGAAGAAGAATTCTGCCTCCAGACTCAAGCCTGTAACATTTACTTTGCCCTGTGTCTCCAGCCTGTTAACCTGCCCTATAGCTTGCCAGTCCTAACAATCATGTGAGCCAATTCCTTAGAATCTCTCTCTATACACACACCCCTCCTACTGGTTCTGTTTTTCTGGAGAACCTAATACATATACAGTTGACCCTTAAACAATGTGAGAGGTAGGGGCACTGACCGACCACCCAATTGTGCAAAAATCGCATATAACTTTTGACTTCCTAAAAACTTTACTGAAGCCTTAGGATAATATTTAGGATAATAAAAAAAGTCAATTTACACATATTTTGCATGGTATGTATATTATATCCTGTATTCTTACAGTAAAGTAAGACAAAGAAAATGCTACTAAAAAATCGTAAGGAAGAAAAAATACACTTACAATACTGCACTCTCTGAAAAGAATCCACATACATATATGCGGACCTGTGCAGTTCAAACCCATGTTGTTCAAGGGTCAGCTGTAACAAAAGAAACAAGGCAGTGCCTCTGATGGCTTTACCTGATGATCCTGGAGACAGGGCAGAGGGTCCTGGGGAGGGATTCATGGTGCTTGTAGGCTGTGGGGGTAGGTGACTGCCTGAGATGTATCTACTTAGTAGATTATCTAAACTACTTGAACCAGCATCTTCCAACTAAAAAGAAAGAATGAAATGATAAATTTGCTTTGATTAAAGCAGAGAAGTTATTAATTTCATTAGTATAATTGCTTATGTTCACAGTTACTAACAGATCATTTGATCAAACTTGCTTACTTGTTGCTTCCTTAGCCTCTCCTGAGGACCCACAGTTTAAAGTTTTTGTGAACAAAGTTATAATTAACACTTTTAAGCAAATACCTGAGGCAGCTCAAGACAAAACCTAACAATTCACTAAATCCTTCATGCTCTACTGTGAAAATAAAATCGCTTTGACACACTGACTCTTGCTTTTTCTCAAAGCTGATGAAGAACCCTAAATATTTAGCAGCATTCTCGTCCATCTAGTCTTCCTCTCTTTATTTCAGCATTCACAGTCCTGCCAGAATCACCACCTGAACAGAAATTTAATCACGTCAGTGCCTAACTTGAAGGCTTTAAAAAGATTTTAGACTCAAAATAAAGCCCTCAGCCTGGAATATAATGCCCCTTATAACCTGGAGCAGCCCATAGGAGAACTGAGCCATTTTCTCACGTACAGGCAAAGCGGTAGGTTAAAGCCAGAGGACCAAGCAACCTAAACATCAGTTTCCTCTCTTTAAAACCTCCCACTACACTGAAGAACTGTAATGATGAAATAGGAAATATTTATGTAAGAAACAGTAAATACTATTTAATTATGAAAATTACCTTAAGAAAAATTTTATACTACTCCATAAGAGATGGTCAAATTACTCCTAAATAATGCCAATCTTGCGCATTGGTCTAACTTGTGCTCATACTTGCCCCGTTTAAGCTTCTCTCCCACTAGAGGCAGATTACCTTTTATGCAAATCTACTTCTTATTCAAGACAGAAAACTGAACACATACATTTACTTCTTGCTCTCCATTCCTCTCAAAATTGCACTGATTTCATGGTTATAAAAACAGGAAAGGATGTCATCAAAGTAGAAACTTTGAAGAAAATTATAGAAACAAAGCAAGGTAGAACTGGACTGATTGAAAAATGATCAAAATAAGGCAAGTCACAATATATCACAGGCAAGGGAGGACTCCCCTGAAAAGTAAATAAGTCTTTCTCATTAAAGCCTTTAAAAACCCTCATGTTAGAAACATAAAGGGCTGAAGGTGATAGCAGGCAGTGGGCTCATTAGGGGACAATTAAGGAGTATCAGGAGTTGTGCCTGTCTGGTGATCACAGCTGTTGGCCAAGAATTCACTTGTAAGCTGCACTATAGAATTCTTAGCTGCAGCTAATCAAGTGGATGGTTTCTAAGGAGGGGGAGCTCCTAATATGGGCCACAGATGAAAGCTGGACAATGTCACACCTGAACACAAAGGAGGAGGGGATGATTTAAAACAGACATGAGGAACACCTGGGTTGAGCCTCTGCCTTCGGCTCAGGTCATGGTCTCAGGGTCAAGCCCCGCATCACGCTCTCTGCTTGGTGGGGAGCCTGCTTCCCCCTCTCTCTCCCTACTTGTGATCTATCTCTCTCTGTCAAATAAATAAATAAAATCTTAAAAAAAAAAAAAAAGTCATGAAAGTCCCAGGTTACCTATAACTCTACCCCCACTCCTATACTTTACCTGCAATTTGTATCTCTGGCCAGATAGACAGGCCTAAGACTAGAAGAGTGGACAGACTATGAAGAGGCAAACTGGAAGTACATAAAAGGGCCCCCATGACATCACTACAGCCCCCAATAAGGAAATGCTGGCTGACACATTCACTCCCAGGTTTCACTAGACATAGGTGAAGAGTCAGCATTAATAAAGTTATGTCTAACTGGAAAAAAAAAAGTCTAATGGGAAAAACATTAATTCACTTACTGATTAATTCAATGTTCTTTGACCATGTGTTATATAAATAATATCTATGAATTAAAAGGAAAAAGACAATCCAGAGAAGAAATACAAATAATCAGTGAACCTAAGAAAAGGCAACCACGCACACAAAAGAAATGTAATCAAAAGAAATCAAGAATATTGTTTTATCTAACAGATTTGTAAAGATGGGGAGAAAAGACTGATTCATTTAGTTAGTCCTAAGAGCACAGCAGAGAAATGGGTATCCCATAACATTTAAGTTTACATATGAATATCATAAATAGTTTTCCCAAAACTTCATAATATCCAATACAGTACCCAGATAAATAGTTACTAAGTATGCCAAATATGAAAAATTCTTTATAAAGAATAAACCATTAGAATATATATCTATTGGGGCACCTGGGTGGCTCAGTCAGTTAAGCATCCAACTCTCAATTTTGGCAAGTGTCATGATCTCAGGGTCCTGGAATTGGGCCTGGTGTCAGGCTCTGCACTTAGGGTGGAGTCTGCTTAAGATTTTCTCTCCCTTTCCCTCTGCTCCCCCCAACCCACTCACACACGCTTTCTCTTAATAAAATCTTTTAAAAAAAGAGAACAGGGGCACCTGGGTGGCTCAGTGGGTTAAAGCCTCTGCCTTCAGCTCGGGTCATGATCTCAGGGTCCTGGGATCGAGACCCACATCGGGCTCTCTGCTTGGCGGGGAGCCTGCTTCCCCCTCTCTCTCTGCCTGCCTCTCTGCCTACTTGTGATCTCTGTCTGTCAAATAAATAAATAAATAATTTTTAAAAAGAGAGAGAACATTATATCTATTAATTATAATCTAATCTGAACAGAATCTAATATTCATTTATGTATTCAAAAAGTATTTGGGTTCATCATCTATCAACTCAAGGTGTAAATTACAAACATGCATTATCACTATGCTGGAAATGGACAACAGAGCAAAATAAAATACAATTTACATTGAGAGAATTCTACTTAGATCAACTTCTAATCCTGGATGGCTGTCATAACTACTATATTAAGATAAATCAACGAATATCCAAAACTGCCTTTGAATTTACTTCTGAGTTGCATTACATAGTTAATGCTACCTTGTCTACTTCCTGTGTAGCCTCCACCAGGTTTCTTCTTACTACACCATGGAAACTACAGGATAGGAGAGAAAGTAAGTGATTCTTAAAGAGAGGACAGGTTTCTTTCCCTTTCTGTTCTTGGTTCATTTGGTTAACTACTTCCTACCATAGCTGTGCTTTCATGGTAACCACCTCTACTTTTAAAAGTACAATGACAGTAATAGGTGTTGGTAAGAATGTGTAGAAACTGAAATCCTTACACACTGTTGGTGGGAATGTAAAAACGGTGCATCCACTGTGGAAAGCAGTTTGGCAGTTCCTCAAAAACTTATACAATATATGACACAGTAATTCCACTCCTAGAAATTTACCACAGAGAACCAATAACCTGTGTTCATACAAAAACTTGTATAAGTAAGTTCATAGCATTATTCCTTATCAGCCAAAAAGTAGAAACCCAAATGTCCACAACTGATGAGCCCATGAACAAACGTGGCATATCCATACAATGGAATACTCAGCCATAAAAAGGAATTAAGTACTGATGCAGGCTACAACATGGATGGACCTACAAAACACTGCTAAGTGAAAGAAGCCAGGCACAAAAGGCCATATATTATATAATTCTGCTCATGCAACATGTCTAGAAGAGGCAAAACCATAGAAACATAAAGTAAATTAATGGTTTCCGGAGACTGGGAAAGAGGGAAGTGTGACTGCTAATGGATAGTCTTTTGGGGTAATAAAAATGTTATAGAAATAGTGGTAATGGTTCACAATCTTGTACATATACTAAAAACCACTGAATTGTATATTTTTAAAAATTGGACTTTATGGTATCTGAATTATAACTCAATTTTTAAAAGTAGGTGATGGGGTGCCTGGGTGGTTCAGTGGGTTAAGCCTCTGCCTTGGGCTCAGGTCATGGTCTTAGGGTCCTGGGATTGAGCCCTGCATCGGGCTCTCTGCTCAGGGGGGAGCCTGCTTCTCCCTCTGCCTCTCTCTGTGCTCTCTCTCTCTGTCAAATAAAACAAAATCTTTAATTTAAAAAAGTAGGTGATAAAAAGCAAAGTCTGATTATGATGCCCAGCTTTTCAAAGGTATGTAGCATCTGTATTTCCTCCATCTGGTCTCTGTCAGAAAGCACCAAACCAAGGTCAAAACAGCCTAGCAAATTATGTTAAATAAGACATTAGCAAACTTCTTTTCCTTTTGAAAGTTTCTTAAGACCTGGAACCAAGTTTTATTTATCTTCTTATTCTCAATCACCAAGGACTTTAGCATATACTAAGTGTTTAGCAAAACTTGAATGATTCTTTTAATACTATACATACCTCTCTCTAGTTGCCCAAAACCTCTCAATACTATACCCTTCCAGGCCTACAATCCTGAAATATCTCCCGACTATCTCTATGGATAGTGGGGAAAAACCAAACTTGTAATCAGGAGTCTGAGCTTTGAATTCCAACTTTTCCAGGTAGTGGATGACTAGTCAGTCACTAACCTTTCTTACTCTCATCCATAAAATAGGGGTATCACATTGTCACAAGATGATTTTACATAAAAAACTGATATACTACCTGTGAAAATGCTTTGTAAGCTATAAGCTTATGACTTAGAAATTTTACTTTTTAGGGGTGCCTGTGTGGCTCAGTCAGTTAAGCATCTGACTCTTGATTTCAGCTCAGGTCATGATCCCAGGGTTGTGGGATAGAGCCCTGCTTCAGGTTCCATGCTCAGCAGGGAGTCTGTTTGAGATGCTTTCCCTCTGCCCCTCCCCCCTGCTCATGCGTGCACTCTCTCTCTCAAATAAATCAATCTTTAAAAAAGAAATTCCACTTTTTATAGACATATTCTCAAATTTCCCATTCTACATTGTCCAGTCCTTTCAGCACCAATACAACTACCATTTACTCAGCCAAAAAAGATCTCTCCTAATATTAGGGAAGCAGTAAGATTTAAAGAATTCACAATGAGCTAGTGATTTTGAAGCAATTTTGAAGTTAAGGAAATATCCTTTAAAACTAACTCTTATAAAATCCATTAAATACATAAAAATATTAAAATGCAATCAAGGGCCCCAGTGTCTTATTAATTTCACTGCTCCTTGCTCCCCTGGTGACCCCTGACTGAATAACTCATACAATGCATATGAGGATGACTCGGTATAACTTCAAAGGCTATATTTAAATTTATAAACAAAATGCTTTTTGTCAAGTCATTGCCTTGGCTTGATGCGAACAAGCAGTCTGCTATGCCCACTGCTAGTGCCTCAGTGCTTCCACCCACCCTGCCCACAAGCCGATCTACCAACTTGAACAAGTATTTTGACGAGCACAAGGAGTACTGGCATGTCATGTTACCCAGAGAACTTTCCAAACAAGTACCCAAGACCCATTTGATGTCTGAAGGGGAGTGGAAGAGACCTGGTGTCCAACAGGGTTGGGTTCATTACACAACTCCTAAGCCAGAATCACGGACCGTTCTCTTAAACGACCTCTTCCAAAATATCAACAAAAATGAAGTATATTTGGGGATCATTAATTAAACCTTTTTCAAATTTACTATATATGTGTATGTAAGGTAGTATTCAGTGAACATCTGAAAAGGTATAAATATCTGAAAATGTACAAGTCATTCATCTATAACTGTGCATGAGTTGTATTCTCAGCAACGGAGCTCAGTTAAATGCAACTGGAATTAAGTTACAATAAGGTGGGTTTTTTAAAGATTTTTTTTAAGTAACCTCTATACCCAATGTAGGGCTTTAACTCACAACCTTAAGACCAAGAATTGCAATTTCCACTGATGGAGCCAGCCAGGTGTTTAAAATAAATTTCTTCTAGTCAGTTTTTCTCTTAATAAGTGCCTGTTTGACTTTATCTATTACTCTTGTATTAAATAGTTTGTATGCTGCATCCAAAATAAATAAATAATATATATACATATATTATTTATTTGAGAGCAAGGAAGTGAGCATGTAGGGGGAAGAGGCAGAGGGAGAGGGAGAAGGAGAGTTCCAACCAGGCTTCACGCTCGGCACAGAGCCTGACACGGGACCATGAGTTCAGGACCTGAGCCAAAATCAAGAGTCAGTGCTTATTAACAGCTGGACCACCCAGGTGCCCCCCCAAAAATTTTTAATAAAATGCTTCTGGGGGGGTGCCTGGGTGGCTCAGTGGGTTAAGGCCTCTGCCTTCGGCTCAGGTCATGATCCCAGGGTCCTGGGATCGAGCCCTGCATCTGGCTCAATGCTCAGCGGGGAGCCTGCTTCCTCTGCCTCTCTGCCTACTTGTGATCTCTCTCTGTCAAATAAATAAATAAAACCTTAAAAAAAAAAATGCTTCTAGGGGTGCCTGGGTGGCTCAGTCGGTTAATCGGCTGCCTTCGGCTCAGGTAACGATCCCAGGGTCCTGGGATCGAGCCCTGCATCTGGCTCAATGCTCAGCGGGAAACCTGCTTCTCTCCCACTCCCACCGCTTGTTTTTCTTTTCTCTCACTATGTCTCTCTTTGTCAAATAAATAAATAAATAAAATCTTTAAAAAATAAAAATAAAAAACAAAATGCTTTTAATTCAAATGAATTAATGAAATTTCAGAAGGCATTACAAGATTATTTTTCTTTAGGAAAATGCTACAGGTGAAAGGAACAGAAGCCTCAGAGGCCCTTCACCTTTTTTTATCTTCTACTTTTCACCATCACTTCTCTCTCATTATGCACCACCTCCACCAAAGTGCCTGATTTCTAGACTTTTCAACTTCTTCCTTTCTTAGTCCAACCCGTTTGCACAAGGGGTACACCATCCCTTTTGGACCTAACAAAAGACTGGCAAATACGTGACCACATTTTGGTCCTGCATGTCCTCTCTGGATCCAAACTTATACACCGAGTACTTTGTCTAACACAAGATTTGTCTATTGGCAAGTGGCAGAAAGATTAACAAAGCCGATCTTAAAACTTTAAAATGCTGAGGCATGCTGGTTTTAGCACATATAATTTTTAAAAATAAAATATTATACTACTCTTTGGCATTTTCAAAACACGTTTCTCCTGAAAAACAGAAGGGAAAAGGAACGGGGAAAGGAGAAAGGAAGAGAGAAGGGAAGGGAAGGGAAGGGAAGGGAAGGGAAGGGAAGGGAAGGGA
>RCUC01120786.1:0-23944 GCA_003697995.1 Taxidea taxus jeffersonii
CCCCCATCATGGACTGTCCGCTCAGCTCACACCCACTCTCTCGTCTGGCTCAAGGCCTCTGTCTTGGTATCCCTTGACCCAGCAGCCAAGGCAGCTTTATAAAACACAAATCTGACTGTGCCCCCTCCCCGCCTCTCTCCTGCTCCACTCCTTACACAGAACCTCAGAATAAAGCTCAACCTTTTTATGATTCTGTCTGTTTTAGCTTCCATGTAACGGCCTCTTGGGGCCGAGCACTCCTCCCCTCTGAGCTGAGGAGTATTATTAACTTCTTTGCTCCCCCAGCTTGGTCAGATAGTTCTCTCAGCTGTCTGGGCTTCCTTCTTCAGAGCTGTGGCCACTCTGGGTTGTCACTCTCACGTGCCGGGCTGTCTTCCTCCTGGACTGTGAGATCTGTGAAGCTCAGGTCACCCCAGGATCTTCACAGGCCTCACCTGGTCTCTAGCACGGGGCCAGACAAGTACAGGAATGAAAAACTTTCCCAGACGCAGATAGAGACCCCCAACCCCCCACACAAAGCCAGACAGAGGAAGGGTCACAGAGTTGGGTCTTGTAGAATAATTTGAAGCTCTTGGCTCAAGATTTATTTACTCCTTTCCTCTGTTCTCCATTTCCCAGAATGCTGTCTTCCCCGACAGGGTCACAGCCCTAGTCATACTGGTGGGAGGGGTAGGTGCTGTGCCCATCGTACTTATCGGTGGTGAGGCAGCTCAGCATGAAGTGGCCCAGGTCGTGTTTGGAGATGACCCTGGAGGGCCCTCGTCCATCCAGGGTCACTGTGTAGGCCCCTGTCAGCGGCTGGTCTCCTGCAAGGTAAGGACACAGGATGGGCGAAGCCCATGTCTTTTCCCTTCCGCACAGCACATGATCACTCCTGGGTGCTTGGAACATCCTCAGCCCAGAAACCCTTATAAACGTGGAGGCCTATTAGGAGTCAGGTGCTGAACAACCAGCAAGGGACGAAACAGACAAGAACCCCTGCCCTTTGCATGCAGAGGTTCCCTGGGAAAAGGCAACAAGTAAGAGTAAAATAAATAATATGTTACAAGGAGACCAAGCAGGGACTAGGCTAGGAACCATTAATAATAACTCAATGCTGCCCATAAGTAAACTGAATCGGCAGGAGAGAAGTCAACCCCCCAGGCTTGCAAAGGGTGACTTCCCAGTGGCAAAGGCTAGATTTGCTCTGGGTCCTTACATCTGGAGGCATAACCTGGCCGTTAGGAGGGTATCTGTTGGCTCCACTATGATAGTTAAAAAACTCTGACAGTGACCAACTTAACTGAGGGACTGAACGCAGCCTACTGGTGCAGGGGCAACCTGGAACCATGTGCACAAAAAAATGCACACCCTCTCTCAAGTGGCATTCCTGCCAACAGTGTTTAATCTGAGCCTGAGAGAAAACAAGCAGAGAAATCCAGAACATGGGATATTTAGAAAGATACCCGGCTTGGTTAATTTTATGAGACATATTTCAAAAAAGAGATGGAGGATTGTTCCAGATTCAAGGTGACACAGCACACAACCCACGATCCTTGGTTGGATCCTGATTTTGTAGGGAGGGAACACTGAAATATATATATATTTTTACATTTTTTAAGGATTTTACTTTTAAGTAATCTCTGCCCCAATGTGCGGCTTGAACCCACAATCCCAAGATCAAGAGTTGCAGCCCTTCCAACTGAGCCACACAGGCGTTCCAATATTTCTTGACCATTGGAAAAATCTGAATATTTTTTAAAAAATATTTTCTTTATTTGACACAGAGAGAGATCACAAGTAGGCAGAGAAGCAGGCAGAGAGAGAGGGGGAAGCAGGCTCCCCACTGAGCAGAGAGCCCAATGTGGGGCTCGATCCCAGGACCCTGGGATCATGACCTGAGCCAAAGGCAGAGACTTAACCCACTGAGCCAGCCAGGTGCCCCCAAAAATCTGAATATTGACTATGGTATGGACACTAAATGACATGATAGAGTTAAGATGCATTCCCTTGGTGCACTAATGGTACACAGGGTCATTCCTGAAGACTTTTCTTCTTGAGAGATGCCTATTGATGTCCTAGGAGTGGAGTGTGACGAGGTCTGGACCTTACTCTCAAATGGTTCAGCCAGAAAAAAAATGAAAAAGTTTAAAATATGTATATATTTATACATATATACCCCCCTTTTTTAACATACATACATTTAAATAGATCTATTTACACCCCCCCCCTTTTTTAGAATGGTACTATGTGTTCAGTAATTTTTAGGCATGATGTCTTTGGGCTTCACTTCAAACCCAGGAGGCCAAGATATGCACAAATGCTCTGTAATATGTACTCTGTTCAGAGACGACAAAACCAAGGCCAGAGGCCATGGGCCTGAGGTCCACATGGTGCGGGGGCTGGGATTTTGACCCAGCTTCACCCTGTAGCTTCACCACCGCCGCTGAGTCAAAGCTTAGGATTCTGGTCCCAGGAGGGCCCTGAACTAAACCTAAAAACTGAACCTTATTTGACCCTCTAGAAGGTGTGCAGGCCTACTCCTGTCAGGGGCTCCAGGAGGCAGAGGGCAAAGTAAAACTACTCAAAGCAGGAGCACCTGGGTGGCTAAACGGGTTAAGTACCTGCCTTCAGCTCAGGTCATGATTTAGAGTTCCTGGGATCGAGCCCTGTGTCAGGTGCCCTGCTCAGCAGAGAGTCTGCTTCTCCCTCTCTCTGTTCCCCCCAGCTCATGTTGTGACTGTGTCACAAGGGCACACACTCGGTATGCAAGAGACATCTGTGAAATGAATGAGTAAATGAATGAATGTCTCCTTGAGTCTGACTCTGTGTCTCTCTCAGGGAGGATTCCAGACCTGGGAGAGGAAAAGAGGATGTAGGTATAATAGGTATAGTTTTTGATCCTCTCCACGCCACTGGGAAGTGTGGTTCCTTTGGATTAGTTCATCAAACAAATATTTACTAAGTGTCTACTATATGCTGAGCCCTGTTCTGGGCAGCGGGAACACAGCTATGATTGAAATTAGACAAAATCCCTGCCTTCAAAGAGTTGACATCCTAGTGATAGAGGCACACACTAAATAAGATAAGTAAAGGAATGATATGGGGCGCCTGGGTGGCTCAGTCAGTTAAGTGTCTGCCTTGGGCTCAGGTCATCATCCCAGGATCTTGGGATCAAGCCCCGCATCCGGCTCCCTGCTCAGCAGGGAGTCTTCTCCTCTCTCTCTGCCTGCTGCTCTGCCTACTTGTGCGTGCTCTCTCTCTCTCTCTCTGTCAAATAAATAAATAAAATCTTAAAAAAAAAAAAAAAAGAAAGGAATGATATACTCTGTGTGGTGAAAGGGAAGTCCCCTTCCCTTGAAGATGGGCTAGCCCCGGTAACTCACTTCAAATAATAATAATAATAATGATAAATAAGCATTGTTTTACATTTCTGAACTTGGGGTGGTTGGTTCAACAGAGCGAGGCAAAAAGGTGTCAGAAAGGAGATAAAAGCAAGCAAGATGGAGAAGAGAAAGTGAAAGGGGAAGGCCTGCAATTTTAGACCGGCTGGGGAAGCCCTGGCGGACTTCCCCCGCAAACAGGAGAGGTGAGCTGGTGGCGACCCTGCCACCAGGTCCCAGCCCCACTCACCTATGTGTGGTGGCATCACGGCCACATACTTCAGGCCCGATTCCTGCAGCACCTTGTGCATTCGGATATGGTCATCGGTCACGTCCTGCAGTCGTGGGGGTACCTTGGTCGGGTCCCACAGAAGGAAGGCTGGGGTGGAGGGAACACAGGGCACAGGTGAGCCAAAGCTTGAAGACAGACTGGCCAGGCCACACAGCCTGCCAGGCTTAGGCCAGGACAAAACCCTACAGGGGCTCTCCATGACCTTGTAGTTGGCCCAGCCTCCTGGCTTTCTAACGGCCACACAAGGGCTGACAACTTCTTTCCCCACCTGCTCCTGCCCAGTTACCTATCTGGACCGTGGCAACTGCCTCCTCCCTGGTCTGCCCACCCAACACTCCCTTTCATACACTCTGCCCCTGCCATGCTCCCACCTCAGAGTCTTTGCACCTGCTGATCCCTCTGCCCGCCCCCCCTCAGGTCGCTTCCCTTCCTGGGGAGGATGAAACACAGGGGCAAGGCATGGAGACCGTGGAGACGCAGCCAGCCATAAGCTATATGAACTCAGCACAGCTGGTGGGCCTCCCTGGGCCTCCTCTGCCTTCCATGCAACAGGGCATAAGAACTGCTCTGTTAACTGACCATCTAGTATGTGCCGCTGTGAGCGCAGATACTCAGAATTTGGTGAGGATAAAGTGGCATTCATCCCTAAGGCCTCAGATGGTGCCTAGCACACAGTCAGTGCTCAGTAAATGCTGTTAGCTTTAGCCATTCCTGTTACGAAACCTGTCCTTTGGACTATTTGAGGCAAGCATTTGTTTAATGTCCCTCTCCTCGTTAATGGGGGAACTCTGTGAGGGGAGAGACCTGGTCTGTGTAAGCCAGGCTCTGTCCTTTCCTGCAGGAAGCTCTCCCTGCCTCCCTCCCAGGCTGGGTCAGGGGCCACCTTGGGGTTTCTCCTGTTCTGGCCCTGTTCCCTCTGCCTGTGTTGTTCCATCCTGGCTCCAACTTCTGTGGCTTATCACTGTGCAGCAATGGGGCTGTTCACTACTTCCTTCCTACCTACGAGACCCAGGAGTACAGAGCCCAGGGATGTATTGGTCACCACTGTGTCCCCAGCATCACCCAGCAAGGTTCATGCACACAGTTAGTGCTCAATAAACGCAGAGCAACTTGGGATGGCTCCAATGCCACCTTGCAGAAGCCCCTTGGCTGCCTGTCCAGGACCTACCCCCACCCAACCCTTCAGTCCCATCCCTATGAACCCGCCACCCACCCGAGGTGCACGCCACGACCTTGTCCACGCCATGGGCCTTCATGGCCGCTACAATGTTCCGGGTGCCCTCGGACATAACTGTGGTAGGACCTTAGAGGGGACAGAGAGTGGCTGTCACTAGCAGGCGGCGGTGGTGGCGGGGGTGGCAGGGGTGGGGCCGGGGGTGGGGGTGGTGCTGGGGGCCGAGGTCCAGGGGTGGGCCGTGGGCAGAGGGGGGGCCCAGTACTGAGGTCATTGCGGGTGCCCAGCAGCACGATGACAGCATCCTGCCCAGCCACAGTCTTGTCTACATCGGCCGCACACAGAACGTCACCCACTACCACGTGGGCTGGCTGGGGCCCCTCTGGGGACAGCCTGGAGGCATCCCGCACCAGCACTGTCACCTCATAACCTGTGGGCAAAGAAGGGCAGAAAGGCACGTCAGTAGGTTTGTTGGCTGGCACCCCCAGGCTCCAGGAGCTGGGTCCTAGAGGGTGCCACGAACCCCCAAATCACCCCCCAAGCCCCCTGT
Source organism: Taxidea taxus jeffersonii (assembly GCA_003697995.1). NCBI lineage: Eukaryota > Metazoa > Chordata > Mammalia > Carnivora > Mustelidae > Taxidea > Taxidea taxus. The sequence goes on from RCUC01120786.1 coordinate 5,379, forward strand.
GAGGGGTTAATACCTTCATGCCAGTTTGTAAACAACCTGCCTCCAAGGGCCTCCCCCAGCACTCCCCAGACTGCTCCACTCTCCAGCATCTATAGGGTTAAAGCCTGGCATCCCACTGGTCTATGCCCCCTATCCTTGGTCCTGGAGGAAACTGAGGTATAGAGGAAAACATGAGTTGCCCAAAGGTTGCCCAGTGATGCGATTGGTCCCCCAGGCTTACTTCTGAAGGTCTGGGCTCAGTCTAAGTGGTCATTAAGATGGACATACCATTGTGGTATGTCCCCTCCCAAAGAATTTTGAGTAATTCTGTATCCCCACACATACACATCCATTTTATAATTTTTTAAAAAGATTTTATTTATTTGACAAGAGTCAGAGAGTGCACAAGCAGGAGGAACAGTAGGCAGAGGGAGAAGCAGCCTCCCCACTGAGCAAGGAGCCCAAAGCGGGACTCAATCCCAGGACCTGGGATCATGACCTGAGCTGAAGGCAGATGCTTAGCTGAGTGAGCCACCCAGGCGCCCCAAAATAAAATCTTAAAAAAAAAAAGAAAAGAAAAGAAAAGAAATAAATAAAAAGAAAGTGGAAGAGAGACCAGCACTCTCTCTTCACCAGGTGAGGCACAGCAAGAAGATAGCTGCCCGGAATCCCGGAAGAGGTTCCTCACCAGAAGCCAGATCTACTGATACCTTATCTTGGATTTCTCAGTCTCCAGAACTATGAGAAATAAATGTCTATCGTTGAAGTCACCAGTCTATGGTATTTTGTTACAGGCGCCTGAGCTGACTGAGACAGCTCACTGGAAAAATCAGGGACAATATGATTTATCCAAACAAATACGAACCACAAAGAATTGAAACACATGAAGTACTTAAAAAATCTGTGAGTTCCTAATGATAGTAACAGAGAAACCTCATGGGTCGTCAGGACAGCCGTGAGAGGATTAATTCATTATTTGGAAAATGAGAAAAGGAAAAACAACACTTTCACTTCTGTCCTCATGTATTTCTCAAAAACAAATGACAAAACCAAAGGGTCACATGTGGGATAGCAGAGCCCCTCGCGCTGCTGTCACCATGCCGGACAGCTGGGAAAAGGACAGGGACCCCAAGCCCCAGTGCCGATGTTCGCACCTCACCACAGACCTTGCTGCCCAATCCTGTAACCTATTTGACGAAAGCCTTTGACCTCCTCACAGACCTGCCCATAACCCTAGTGAGAGCTTATAGAGAAGCAGCATGCAAAAAAACAGGTGTTACTACTACCACTGAGAGGTCCACCCTGTGCTCAACATCACTGGATGCTGGGAAGAGGATGTCTTCCCATGTTTGAAACAGAAAAGCAACGGAGGGCTCCCTGGGTGGCTCAGTTGGTTAAGCATCTGCCTTCAGCTCTGGTCATGATCCCAAAGTCCTGGGATCGAGCCCCACATCAGACTCTTCACTCAGTGAGGAGCCTGCTTCTCCCTCTCCCTCTACTGCTGCTCTGCCTATTTGTGCTTTCTCTCTGTCAAATAAATACATAACATCTTAAAAAACAATAATAAAAAGAAAAAACCCAACATGTTTAAAAAATATAAATGAATAAATAAATAAAAACATGATGGGAGATTTTTTTACATACATTTTTACATATATTAATTCATTTAATGCTCAAAGTAACCCTGGGTTTGAACTGTAGCCCCACCACTAGCTAGCTGTATGACAAGGGGCAAGTCACTTAGCCTCTCTTGGCCTTAGGGCCTTCATTTATAAAGCCACACTAATAATAGTCTCTACCTTACAGGGTTAATGTAGATTATTAATTAAATTAAATTAAATGTAGATTATTAATTAAATAGTGTATTGAAAGCCTTAACGCGGTCAGTTGATTTTTGGCAAGTGTGCCGGGACAATTCAATGGGGAAAAGAATAGTCTTTTCTTTTTTTTAAAAACAATTTTATTTATATACTTGACAGGGAGAGAGAGAAGTCAAGTAGGGAGAGAGGCAGGGAGAGAGAGAGGAGGAAGCAGGCTCCCTACTGAGCAGAGAGCCCGATGTAGGGCTTGATCCCAGGACCCTGAGATCATGACCTGAGCCGAAGGCAGAGGCCTAACCCATTGAGCCACCCAGGCACCCCAATCTTTTCAACAAATGATGCTGGGGCAACTGGATATCCATCTGTAAAAAGAATGAAGTCAGATCCCTACCTCACACCATATATGAAAATTAACTCAAAATGACCACAGACCTAAATGTAAGAGCTAACACCATTAAAAAAACTTAGAAAAAAAAAAAAAACCACAGCCATAAATCTTTGTGACTTTGGATCAGGCAATAATAGTTTCCTAGCTATGACATGAAAAACACAAGCCACAAAAGAAAATACAGACACACTGACATCATCAAAATTAAAAACTTGTGTGCTTCAAGGACACCATCACGAAAGTGAAAAGATAATCCATAGAATGGGAGGAAACTTTTACAAGTCATACATCTGATAAGGAACTTGTATTTAAGATATATAAAGAACTTCTACAACTCAGAAATAAAAAAATAACCCAATTAAAAATTGGGCAAGGGGCACCTGGGTGGCTCAGTGGGTTAAAGCCTCTGCCTTTGGCTTGGGTCATGATCCCAGGATCCTGGAATGGAGCCCGCATCAGGCTCTCTGCTCAGCGGGGAGCCTGCTTCCCCCTCTCTCTCTGCCAGCCTCTCTGCCTACTTGTGATCTCTGTCTGTCAAATAAATAAATAAAATCTTAAAAAAAAATTGGACAAAATATCCGAATAGACTTCTCCACGGAAGATACACAAATGGCCAATAAATATGCGGAAGACACTTGAGATCACTGGTCATCACGGAAATCAAAACCACCGAGATACAACTCCACACCCACTAGAATGGGTGATAAAAAAGACAGACATTAAATATTGGTGCACACATGGAGAAACTGAAACCCTCATACACTACTGATGGGTGTGCTGATGATGCAACTGCTTTGGAAAACTCTGGTAGTTCCTCTAAAGGATGAACATGGAGATATCTGAGGTGCCTGGGTGGCTCAGTGGGTTAAAGCTTCTGCCTTCTGCTCAGGTCATGATCTCAGGGTCCTGGGATCGAGTCCTGTGTCAGGGTCCCTGCTCAGCAGGGAGCCTGATTCTCCCTCTCCCTCTGCTGCTCTCCCCTGCTTGTACGCTCTCTCTCTCTCTGTCAAAAAAATAAATAAACGCTTTAAAAAAAAAAAAAAGAATGTTATTTCCTGTCCTGATCTAGGCCTCCCTGGGCTCCTGGCCCCTGTCTCACCTCCTCCCATCCATATTCCACCTGGCAGCCAGGCAGAGCTTTCCACGGTTACATTGGAGTCCCCTCCTGCTCATATCCCTCCCATGATGCCCTTCCCCACAGCGCCCTGAGATAAAGTCTATGCTTCTCATGACAGCCTTCCAGTCCCTCGGGGCCTGGCCTCTCCTATCCAGCCTGTGCTGGACCCACTGCCCTCTTCATCCACTGCACCTCTTCCAGTTCCCCAAATCCATCGTGTTGTTTCCTGCCTCCTGGCCTTTGCATGTGCTGCCCCCTCTGCTTCGAGCACCCTTCCTCTTTCCCTGGGGCTGCCAGCTACTTGGGTGTCCTCTGTCACTTATGCTGCCCTGGAGTAAATCAATGGTCCTGCAGGTCTGGGGACATTGTCATATTTGCCACCATCTCCCTGGGGTTTGATAAACACAAAAGTGCAGGCTTTACTGCCCTATGGACCTGGGTTTCAGCTCTGCCACTTACTGGCAGAGGAATCACAGGAAACACCTTCCCTGATTGGACCCCAGTCTCCCCTCTAGCGTAAAAATGATAAATCCCAGTGTCCCCATCCTGTGTGACCACCTTTCTTAAGGGAATGACACAAAATCTGTGATGTACTCACACACATTGGGGAGCCAATGTAGGCATTGGTTAACTACCAATGGTTAAAACAGACCCTAGTAAATTCCGGGTATTCTGAGGGAGAAAAATGCTCTCCTGGAGAGTGAGAACTTGGACACAGGCTCAGTACAAGGGTGCCCATTAATGTTCTATTTTTGCTGATTAGTGACATTTATGGAGAACCTCTTACCGGCCAAGTGCTGTGCTAAGCTCTTTCTATGGACGAATGGTATTTTTTTCCCAAAAAACTTTTTTAACACAACCCACATTTAAATGAAAATTTCAATAGCCACATGTGGCTAGTGGCCACCATACCAAACAGCAGTGTTTTAGAATTTACAGATTTTTACCCTTTAGAAAACAGGGTTAGAGAAACGGTTGGATGGTACTTCCAAATTTCTTCCTTCTTCTTCTTCTTTTTTTTTTAACAAATCCCTTACTTCATATTTTTCTCTTAATTTTTTATTTTGAAATAAATTTAGACACCTAGGAAAGTTGCAAGACCTCAATTCTCATGCTTGCTTTTGCTTTATCTTTCTGTGTGTGTGTATAATATATAACATACATAATTGTATGTGTATATATATAAATACATTTATACATAAACACATATGGTTTTTTTTCCTAACGATCTGAGAGTATGTTGTAGAGATCATGCCCCTTTTAGGCTCTTTTGATCTCAACCCTCAGTACGAAATGCATTTCAAAGCCTAACCCAGTATATATACAAATCCACGCATAGATAACTGAAAGAAGGTTCATAACACCAATATTCAAATGGGATATACTCTGACACTTTATGACCAACTAAGTATATTTCAGAACTCGCTATCACCCATAGTTTGAAAAGCACTAGACTGCAACAACCTTAGCTAAAAGGTATTATCTGCCCATTTTGAAGATGGAGAAATCGAGGCAATTTTAGGCAACTAAGCTGGGTTCACACAACTATGAGTTCACTTAGCCTACAGAAGGCTTACTGAGCACCAACAATATACTGAACACGGTTCGCGTATTTTCCATATATTATCTCATTTAATCATTGCAAGCTCTACTAGTTTTATTCCCACTTTCCAGCTATCCAGGCACACAGATGATAAGGCATTTGACTATGTAGGTGGTAAGTGTTAGAGCTGGGATTTGCATGGGGGCAGGCTAGAACAAGCCTCATAGAATCACTCAGGTAAATAAAATCCCAACTCAGTCAAGCTCTTCTTTTTCTGGATGGGGACAGTGAGGCTCAGGGGTTCACTATAGCTCTGAAGAGACTTGTCAGAGCCACAGTGAGAAGGCAGGGCTTCCCCTAGGCCTCAGCTCTCAATTGCCTGGGGGTGCAGTCCCAATTGTGCCCAGCAGGGCATACAAACACAGCTCAGGGAATTCAGGATTAAGGGTAAAAGCAGTCACATGGGAATCCAGATCCTCATGGTGACTCAGCACCTCTAAACTTCTCCCTCTTACTTCCTCCCCCAGAAATGCTTATCCACAAATTTCTTTCCACCCTCCCCACAAATTAAGATCCTTACTAGGTCTTTTTGGAGAAGGGGTGAGCAGTGGGCCTGACAAGGAACTCTCAGGCAGAGTGTGCAGAGGGTGAGCTGGGCTATGAGACATCAGAGTGGGATCCTAGCAGCCTCCACCCCTTTGGGGCACCCAGATAGCCAATATCTTCAGAGTCACTGAGGCCAGCAAGGGTGGGGCCCTATATCTGGAAGTCCCAGGCCCCACTGGGGGTTGGTGAAGTCTGGATGGTGGAGGCAGGGAGGCTGTGGGGTGCTTATCCCCTTTCTTGAGACAATTGTGAATTTCCAGCTCTCACCCACTTTCCCACGACCAGAGCCCAAGTCTTCACCTATGTCTCTGCTGTGCTTTTTCCATTAGGTGCTCCCAGCAACCGGCCCCCCCAGAAGTCTCCACTTCCAGCCTTGGTGCCCCGCCAGGAGCCCCTGGACTTTTGTTGGCAGTTAAGAGCACAGGCTGGGCTCAAATCCCAGCACCACCACTTTCCAGCGTTCTGATATCGGGCAAGCCACTCTCTGGGCCTCAGTTTTCTCCTCTGTCAAGTGAAGTGATACTGGTTCTCACCGCAGATGAGGGCGGTGAGGCTTTAACACTGGTGAAGATTGGTAGGTGCTGGGAGGCAAGCCGCTGCCTGGCTGAGGAGGCCCTCGCTGGGTGTGCTAACAACCACCAAAACTACAATAACAACGTTTCATAAGAACACTGTATTTAAACCTGTCACTGGAGTCCCCCCTTGCCTCCCAGGGCTAATTCCTAGTCCTTGGACTCACATGAAATTGGATCTCACAGCGTCCCCCACTTCTGTCCCCGTCGCCACCTGCTTTTCCCCTAGGTTACAGACCAAAGCACTGATGGCCCAACCAGCCTCGGGAGGCCCCTTCCTAATGCGCTGCACGTGCACCCCGTTGACATCCCGCGCCCACCCCAGCTCATGCCTGCTTGCACCGCCTGCGCCAGCGTGGTGAGCCCGGTCCTGCCCGTGGCGCCGAAGATGGCAATCTTCTTGACGGCCATTCTGCGGAGTCGTGGGGGTGCGAGGCCACAGAGCCGCACGACGCGCGGGAATCGGGAATCTACTGGCTGCCGGGCTGCCCTCTCAATCCTTCTCAGGCGGGAGAGAGGGGGCGGGGCAGGGACAGAAGGCCACGCCTCAGCTTGCCTCTGGGCCAAACAGGCCACGCCTCTAGCCAGGAAGAACGCGGCGGGCGGGACGTAGTAGGCTGCACGCCTCTGCCTGCCGCCCCGCACCGTTCTCTCCGCCTGTCACTTAGGCTGGGAGGCGTGGCCGTATCTGGCCAACTGGGAGGAGCGTGGGTGGCCCCGGTGCCCCGCCTCTGCGCTCCAGCCGGAGGCGGGGCGAAACTCTGGCCACGTCCACCGGCCTCGCCTAGCTCACGCCCCCTCTCCTAGGGCCTGAGGCTGACCTGGGATTGGCACTGTGCCCGAAGGCTTTCTGGAAGCTACAAGGGAAGAAAGTGAGGGAGGGAGGGTGTGACCTGTAACTGTGTGTGTATGTGCCCGTGTGACTTTGTGGGACTGTGAGTAACCCCAAGGGAGAGCAAGTTTGTGGGTGACACCATGTGCCAACCTCTGTGTGTAGCACTGTTACATTATGAGACCGCATGTGACACCACGTGTGGCAAGCCTTCATGCTATTCTTTTTGTGACCTTATGGTGCCACTGTGGATGACACTGTGTCTGTCTATGATGCTGTATGCATCCATGAAGCTGGGGGATTTGGTGTGGGACATGTGTGAGATGTGTTTTATGGGAGTGTGTGACTGTTAGACAGTGAGTGTATGACACCCCACGTATCATGTTGGGATGTGTGACCGTGACCCTATTTGAGTGTGTGACTGTGGGTGTTAACCGTTTTTGTGATGCTATTTGTGACTTCTTGTGACTGCATGACGTATGAGTGTGTGTTACAGGATGTGTGACACGTGTGTGACTGGTGTGACAAGTTTGAGTGTGTAAAAATGTGTGTGACACTGTGTTATTGCAAAGCTGTGTGGGACCTGCTTGTGACTGCTTGTGACCCCATGGCAATGTGCGACAGTGTATGACATTTGCGTGCTTGTGTGTGACACAGCGTGGGTGGTGGCGGCACTATTCTAGTGTGTCACTATGTGTGAGGCTGTCGGGCACTGTGCCAGTGTGGGACCCCATGTGAGCGTGTGACTGCGTCTGAGTTGGAATGTTTGACTCTGTGTGACCCCGTAGGGGGTGATATTGTGTGAGTGTGTGGCTGTGGGTCGTGTTTGCGACGCTGTATGTGACCCTGTGTGTGTGTGCCAGTGTGGGAGTGTGTGACCCCGTGAGGGTGCGTGGCTGTGGGTGACGCTGCCTCTGGCTCCGCGAGTGCTGTGACTCGGTGTGTGACCGCGCGTGGGCCAGGGCTGCAGGCGGCCGAGGCGGCGGGGGACTGCGGGAGGGGGTCCCGGGGGCGCGCGGAGCGCTGCGGCCGCGCGAGCGGGGGAGGCGCGGCGGCGGCGGCGGCGGCGGCGGCGGCGCATGCGGATCTGGCCGAGCGGCGGGGCCGGCGGGGCCGAGCGGAGCCGGGCCGGGCCGGGCCCCGAACGCTGACAGAGAGGGCGGTCGGGCTCTGCGAGCAGCAGCGGAGACAGCGGCACCGGCGGCTGCGGGCCCAGGTGAGCGGCGTGGGGTGATAGCCCCTCCCTGCAGCATCTCCCCACCTGCCCCAGCATCCCTCCCCCGCGCGCTGTGGGCATGGCCTGAGCCCCCAGGGTCCCCCCGGCTGGAGGAGGGGACGGGTCCAGAGCAGAATGCACCCCCACCTCTCAGCCCAGCCAGTCTCCGCGCCATGCGTGGGTCTTCCACCCTGGCCTTGTCCTTCCCAGGCCCCCTCCTTGCTAGCAGTGACTAGACTGCAGGGAGAGAGAGGCACGGCCTTGGAAGGGTTAAAGCATCGATTTTTTTTTTTTTTTTCCCCCACCCCCAGCCTTGAGCCTTTGCTGGGACCGCAGGACACCTCTCTCCACCTCACCCACCTCCTTCTCCTCCCTTCCTTCTCCATTCAATCGGGTAATGGCCAGGGCTCTTCCTCGAGCTAACAGCTCACCAAGTGTTAAGTGCCTCCCCATCCCCAGGTATCATCCACCAAGGAAACAGCTATTTTAACAGGGAGAGAAACAGGCAGAGAGACCAAGTTAAAGCGGAAATAAAGCAGGACTTGAACTCATGTCTGTCTGACTCCAACATAGACACTTTGGTTTGCCAAGATATATGACCAGAGGAATAATAATAGCAAGGACCATGTATCAAGGGCTTGCATGAACCAGATACGATGTTCCCTGCATTATTAACTCATTTCATCTACAAACATCCCTAGGAAATGGGCTCTGTTACCATTACCGTTTTACAGATGAACAAACTGAGGCCTAGAGAGAGGAAGTGACTGGCCAAGGTCACACAGGTGGTAAGTAGTCATGTGCCGACTTACAGCTTTCCAGGGAAGGAGAAAAGAATAACAGGGGATTTTGGAGTCCACCAAAAGGGACAACCTCCACTACCCTGACCAAGACCTGGGCCCTGCTTTCCTACAATCTGGGTTGTCAACTGTCTGAGTTTTTGAGAAGGACATTGATCTCCCCGCCATTCCCTCTTTCTTGTCTTGGAACAGGGAGCCTGGAGGGAGGAGGAGACGTATCTGATGTCTCCCACCCCCTTAAATTTCATATTTGCAGTCTGGCAGTGTTCTGGAGCCTAGCTCTGGATCCAACAATATATGTCAGCTTGCTCTTGCCACAATAATGCTGCCTAAGGAACCAACCCCAAACTCAGTGTCTTAAAACACTGAGCATTTATTTAACCATCAAGTCTGAGGTCAGTGACTTAGGCTGGGCTCAGCCGGCCAGTTTTTCTGGGCTCAGCTGGCCTTATGCTCATGTGTGGGATGTGGCATTGGGGGCGCTGTTGGTGGCTGTAGCTGGCCTTGGCTTCAGTGACTGGGGCCTTAGGCTGGGACTATGCCGACAGCGTTTTCCTCCCTCTCACAATCAAGCACAAGCAAAAACATGGGGTGTCCTGAGTTTCAGGCTTGGAATTCGCCGGCACTTCCACCTAATTCTGTTGGTCAAAGCTAGTCATGGGGCCAAACCCAGAGTCAAGGTTGCCAGGGGACTCTCCTCCGATTTCCCCATCCCTACAGTAGAAGAACGATCAGGAGTTTTATGGGCAAGGACAAGGTTATAAGGATGAAGAACTGGGGCTGTTTAATGCAATCATTTGATCACAGTACCTGCATCTGAACTCTGGCTACCCACTGGCTTTGCGACCTTGGGTCTTAGTTTCCTCCTCTCTAAAGTAGGCCAGAGACTATCCTATCTTTAGGGAATTAAACTTGTGGGAATTAAATAAGGTAACGCATATAAAGTCTCAGGGACAGCACAAATGCTCGATAAATGTTAATTCTTGTTCTTACTGCATTGGAGAGTTCTACCGATAACGGTGTCGTCGTTCTAACAATAATACGGGGACAGTTTGCCGAGCCCCTACCCTGCGCCGAGTGCTAAGCTGGGTGATTTGCCACAGCCCTGAGAAGTGGCCTGGGCAAACGTGACTGTCAGTAGTAGTCTGTCCATTTGAAAGACAGGGAAGCTGTTAGAAGCGGGACCTCTGAGCTCAGGCTCTGTTTCTAGCCTAATGCGCCTCTGCTCCTCCCCAGGCCTCACCTTCCCCAATGGCGCAGGTTCCAGGGGAAGTGGACAACATGGAGGGCCTCCCGGCCCCCAACAACAACAACAACCCTGCAGCCCGCTGGGAGAGTCCTGATCGGGGCTGGGAGCGGGAGCAACCAGCAGCCTCCACGGCGGCCGCCTCGCTCTTTGAGTGCTCCCGGATCAAGGCCTTGGCAGGTACCTGGAGGAGGGCTGGGTGAGAGGGAGAAGGGAGGGGAGGGGAAGAGGCTGCTGGGCTGGTGTCTGGGTACCTCCTCGGTCAAGAACTTTGGTGGCCTGGAGGATGGGAAAGAGAGTCACAGACCCTTTGCTCGTGAATCTATAGATCAGCACCATCCAGTAAATGGGACGTTCCATGCTGACAGGAAAACGTTCTCTATCTGTGATGTCCAACATATGAACCACTAACCACTAGTACTTGTGGCTGTAAGCACTTGAAGTGTGGCCAGTGCTTCTTGAGGGACCGAATTTTTCATTGTATTTCATTTTAATTGATTTAAAATTAAATATCCACACATGGCTGGTGGATATTGGCTGGGGCAGGGCTGCCTTAGAACCTTAGAAAAGTAGAGTTCAGAAATGTGGGATTTTATAAGCATACTTCCTTAGAATCACAAGATGCTGAAATACTAGATTTTTGGACCTTGGAATGTCATGCTCAGGGATTCTTCCAACTTGAGGCCTTTAGAAATGAGGTTAAGCATCTGCCTTCGGCTCAGGTCATGATCCCAGGGAGCTGGGATGGAGTCCTGCAGCGTTGGGCTCCTGCTCAGCACAAGGAGCCTGCTTCTCTCTGCCTGCCACTCCCCCGACCTGTGCGCTCTCTCTCTCTGACAAATAAATAAATAAAATCTTTAAAATAAATAAATATTAAAAACAAAACTATGAGCAAAGACCCTGAGAACCTTCAGAGACATGTAACTTCATAATCATTAGCCTTAAGCCTTTAAAATATTAGATCCTTGGGACCTTTGTTATCTCGGGAATGTGGAATGTTAGAAACAGAAACTATAGATTGTAGTAATCATGAAATCTTAAAACCCTAAGGTCAGAATCAGTTACCTGAGAATCTCAAGAATTTTAGTAATTCAACATTTGACAATCATGGGATGTTTGCTACTAAGATTCTTGGAACTTCATAATTATAATATTTTGAACAGTGATGTCCAACCCAAGGGCATCTGGGAAACAGGTGACAGGAATGAGAGAGTGGACTGGGGATCATGGTCAGCTGGAAAGCAGTGTCCTGAACACTAGCTCCAGCCATGGGGAAACGTGGGCCCCAGATTGCTAGCTGTGATGTTTATCCAGAATTTCCCAATTGAAAAAAAAAAATCTGTATGTGCCACAAAGTATGAACTAATATTAATTCACAGATTGCCAACTTCCTCTGATTGAGAAACTAGAATGGTATAAAATGTACTTTTGGAAACTTAAAATCATAGCATCAGACTCTTTGAGCCTTAAAAACTTGGGATCATATAAACCTAAGAATTCTAGAATTTATGATCTCATCCACAAAATATTTATTCAGTGCCTACTCTGTGCCTGACCTGTGTTGGACAATATGAGGGACATGATGGTGACTGAGCCAGCCCCTGGGGCTCCCAGGCCACTGAAAGAGTTAGATCCAGCCAGGGAGTGATGACCCTGAGTGGTCAGGGCCCGGATGGTCTGGGATGGGGAAGCTTGGATGACATCCCCGCTTCAGTCCAGGGGACTGCTCTGGAGGAACCCCAGAGGGCTTCCTGGAGGAGGAAGTACCAAAAATGAGCCCAAAAAGGATGAATAATAGCGAACCCTGGGGTGGAGAGTGGAAGAGTATTCCAGGCAGAGGAAACAGCATATGCAAGACCTTCAAAACTTGGGAGTGGCTAGATTGAAGTATTGAGGAAATGACAGTGAGAAAGGAGGCAGTGGGAGTCAGAGCCTGAGGACCCTATAAGCCACCATGCAGGTTGTGAGGGCACTGGGGAACTATGGTAAGAGTTTAAGCAGAGGTGGGATGTGGTAACGTGGAGATCAAGGAGTCTTCGCATCGGAGAAGAACATCAGTGCCGAATACCACAGACAGATAAACATCTAGTCCAGGGAAATAATTGGTTCCCTTGTAAGGAAAAAAAAAAATTCTCATACACTCCCTGTGTCTACTTAAATTATTATATCTTTAATTTTCCTAAATGCAACAAACCCACAACTCTGTTTCTGTCTCTCATGCCTACAGTTCTCTAAAACTAAAACACGTTATACTGGACTCCAGAACCAAAGTGCAGAATCAGTTAACAGTCAGCTTGGGGCGCCTGGGTGGCTCAGTTGTGAAGTGTCTGCCTTCAGCTCAGTTCATGATCCCAGAGTACTGGGATTGAGCCCTTTGTCAGACTCCCTGCTTGCCGGGGAGCCTGCTTCTTTCTCTCCCCCTACCCCTTTACCTAGCCCATGCTCACTCTTTCTCAAATAAATCAATAAAATCTTAAAAACAAAAGATTCAGCTTAAAGTAACTTTAGGATGCTGTTTATACCGTTTAAATGATGTTGCTGCTTGAAATCTTAACATCGTGACATAGATCGTTGGGGTGCATTTTCTTTTGCATCCGTTTCCTTATAGTTTTTCTCTCATGGTTTTTCTCTCTTCAGACTAAAAGTCCGAAACTTTTAGCAGAGTCTTGAGTAACACGCTTTTGTAGGAGCACATTTGAGAAAATTGTCTGGACCCCATGCTCAAGAGAGTTCCCTTCATGATGTTCCCCAGTTTATGGCTTGTTATCCTCATCAGTCTACGTGAGGATCCTCTCCTCCTCTTCATCTGTTCATTTACTCTCTTTGCTTTTTAACATTTTTAAAAAAGGAACCTCTATGCCCAACGTGGGACTTGAACTCGAAATCCCAAGATCAAAATTCTCATGTTCTACCAACTGAGCCAGCCAGGTGCCCCTATTCCCACATCTCACACCAATGCCTTCTCCCCTATGGGCAGCCATTCTAATCCTTTGTTTGAAGAACAGTCTATCTGCTTATTTACTTTTATTTTTTTTAGAGAGAGAACATGTGTGCATGTGCTCTAGTGGGGTTAGAGGAGGGGCAGAGAGAGAGGGAGAGAGAACCCCAAGCTGGCTCCACACTCAACACAGAGACCACTGTGGGGCTCGATCCCATCACCCTGAGATGAAGTCCTGAGCTGAAATTAAGAGTCAGTCAATCGACTGAACCATCCAGGCGCCCCCTCCATTCTGATAGCTTTTTTTTTTTAAGATTTTATTTATTTATTTGACAGAGAGAAATCACAAGTAGACAGAGAGGCAGGCAGAGAGAGAGAGAGAGAGAGAGGAGGAAGCAGGCTCCCTGCCGAGCTGAGACCCTGACGCGGGACTTGATCCCAGGACCCTAAGATCATGACCGGAGCCAAAGGCAGAGGCTTAACCCACTGTGCCACCCAGGCACCCCCATTCTGATAGTTTTAATGTAAATGATTATCTTTGCACGCCAATGATTTTGCAAACTGTGCATTGTTAATTAGTGTGCACGTAAACGTATATTTTAACCGTTCGTTAAAGTATGACATGCATGCAAAAAAGGCAGATAAATCATGAGTGTCCAGCATTGCCACAGGTGAGCGCCCTCTGGTAACCAATCCCCAGATAAGGAAACAGAATATGACTGCCCCAGGGAAGCCCTCCTGGGGCTGCTTCTCTCACTATATCGTAAGAGTAAACACTCCTCTAACTTCTAAGAGCACCCCCTGGTGTGGTTGGTGTTTGAACTTCACATGAATAGAATCCTGAAACGTGTCACCCTTCGTGTCTGGCTCCATTCACTCGCCACTGGACTGATAAGATTCGACCGTGTCTCTCTGTCCTTGTTGGGTCTTCCTTTTCCTTGCTGTATAGTATTCTATGGTGTGACTGTGCCATAGTGTATCCATTTCCCGGTGGATGAGGATTGGGGTTACTCCTCTTTTAGGGTTATCCCAAGCTAAACTACTGCAAACCCAGAATTCCCGGTATCTCAAACTATTACAAACTCTTGCTGCTTTAAATGTTCTACTACGGTACCTTTCTCGTGGGTGTAAGCCTTCATTTCCACCCAGGAGGGAAAGTGTTGGGTCATAGGGTAGGTGTATATCAAACTTGAGTGGAAACTGCCAGTTTGTGTCATTTTGTATTCCCACCAGCTGTCTATGAGGGATTCACTTACTGTACTTCCAACCCTTTGTGTGGTCAATCTTTTTTTATTTTAGCCATTCTGATGGGTGTGCATTCCATTGTGGTTTTAATTTACATTTTCCTGGTCACTAATCACAACTAGTGAAGTTGACTGGCTTTTCCTATTTTTTTGTTTGTTTTGTTTTGTTTTTTAAGATTTTATATATTTATTTGACAGACAGAGGGGCAGTCAGAGAGAGAGGACCCTGAGATCATGACCTGAGCCGAAGGCAGAGGCTTAACCCACTGAGCCACCCAGGCGCCCCGCTTTTCATATGTTTACTGATTATTTGGATAGCTCCCTGTGAAGTGCCTGATCAAGTCGTTTGCCTATTTGTATATTAATTTTCCTGCCTTTTTCTGATTGTTTTATGGGAGTTCTTACATATCCTGGATACAAGTCCTTTGTCAGATAGATGTGTTGTGAATATTTTCTCCCACTGTGTGGCTTGTTTTTTTATTCTTTTAAGGTTGCCTCTTGGTGAGCAGTGTTTCTTTCTTTTTTTTTTTAAGATTTTGTTTATTTATTTGAGAGAGGGAGAGCCCGAGTAGGGGGAGGGGCAGAAGGAGAGGAGGAAGTAGGCTCCCTGCTGAGCAGGGAACCTGATGCAGGCCTTGATCCCAGGACCCCGAGATCATGACCTGACATGGAAGGCAGAGGCTTAACTGACTAAGCCACCCAGGCGCCTCGATGAACAGTATTTCTTAATTTAATTATAGTCTAATTGAATCATTAATAATTATTTCCTGTGTGGCTAATGCTTAGTGTTTGAAGAAATCTTTGCTTACTTCAAGGTCATGGAGATATTTTTTTTTCTTTTTTTTTTTTTAACTTGTATTCTTTTTTTTTAATTTCAGCTTTTTTTATTTAAACATATAATGTAACCCCACCACCCTCTCCCAACCCCTCTCCCCCCCACCCATATTTTTTTTTAAGGAAACCTTTTTTTTTCTTTTAAGATTTTATTTATTTATTTGACAGAGATCACAAGTAGGCAGAGAAGCAGGCAGGTCGGGGAGGGGCAGGCAGCCAAGCCGAGAGCCTAATGTGGGCTCCATCCCAGGACCCTGAGATCATGACCTGAGCTGAAGGCAGAGGCTTAACCCACTAAGCCACAAGGTGCCCCTGGAGATATTTTTTGATGTTTTCTTCTAAAGGTCTTATTTGTTCCTTTCACATTTAGACTTATAAGCCAGCTGATATTTACCGTATTTATTACTGTGTACATTGTGGAGTGTCAGTCAAGGTTCTTATTTTTGCCACATGCAAATCCAGTCGACTCCATTCCATTTACTGAAAAGACTTTCTTTTCCCTACTGAACTGCAATTTCACGGTTAAAAATCTGAGAGCTCTATGTAGGTGAATTTGTGCATGTAAACATTGCTAACTGGTGAAGGTTTTAGCATATTCTAGATTGCAGGTTTTTGTTTTTAAGTAAGCTCTAGGTCCAACATGGGGCTTGAACTCCCAATGCTGAGATCAAGAGTCCCATGCTCTACCCACTGAGCCAGCCAGATGCCCGTAAGATTGCAGTTTTTGCATTGTTTCCCCATTCAGCACTATGCCTTAAGACTCAGCCATGTAGGGGTTCCTGGGGGGTTCAGTCAGGTAAGGGTCTGACTCTTGATTTCAGTTTGGGTCATGATCTCAGGATCGTGGGATCAAACCTTGGGATGGGCTCCCCATTGAGCATGGAGTATGATTGGGATTCTCTTTTCCTTCTCCTTCTGTCACTCCCCACTTGTGCCCTCTCTCTCTCTCTCTCTCAAGTAAAATAAGATAAAAGTCTTAAAAAAAAAGGAAAGGCTGGGACTCATGGGTGGCTCAGTGGGTTAAAGCCTTTGCCTTTGGCTCGTGCCATGATCCCAGGATCCTGGGATTGAGCCCCACATAGCATCGGACTCTCTGCTCAGCAGGGAGCCTGCTTCCCTTCCTCTCTCTCTGCCTGCCTCTCTGCCTACTTGTGATCTCTGTCTGTCAAATAAATAAATAAAATCTTAAAAAAAAAAAAAAGGAAAATCTCAGCCATGTGGTGCTGTGTGCATCGACTTTACTGCTCGTAATTGCTGCATGGAGGCTATAGTATGAACTCACCATATCCGATTTTCCCAGTGATGGACAACGAGGCTCTCTGGAACCCCCAACCTGCCCCTACCCCTTACTCCCCAAATAACATTGCATTGAACATCCTCCTCCATCCTCCTTATAAACTAGCGTGGAAAAGTTTATAGGACTTAAGCACAGGGAAAGAACTGCTGTGTCATGGGGGTATGCCCTAATTTCATTTGACTCTGATGGCTTCCAAGATGGCTGCCCCAGTGTGTAACTCCCCCAGCAGGCAGGGGGGTTGTGACATCCCACGTTTCCACCACTACTCATGGCTTCTTAACTTTTCTCAGACCAGTAGCTAAACATCATTGACATACTAAGTGTCACTATAGCCTTTCCCCTTAACCCACAATGGATAAAAGTGTAGTTACTTATTCCTCAGCTCTGTGAAAGTCTCAGTGTGTGAGAGATGAATACGTTGAAATTTTATTCTAAGGAAATGTGTTTCACCTCTGACTAGTGACTACCACAGCAGAGAAGATGTATAAATGACAACTCACGGGACGCCTGGGTGGTGCAGTTGGTTAAGCGTCTACCTTGGGCTCAGGGCATGATCTCAGGGTTCTAAGACTGAGTCCCATGTCAGCTTCCTGCTCAGCGGGAAGCCTTCTCCTCCCTCTGCCAAATAAATGAATGCAATCTTTAAAAAAAGTTATATAAAAAAAATGACAACTTACTATGAACACAATGGCAGGGGCAGGACGGTTGTCATTGGGGTTGGTGTCTTGACAACCCAAAGGCATGGGTGCCAGCTAGAGTCGCGGCAGGAAGCAGATGGCTCCCCTCAAGGGGGTAAAATTGAGGAGAGCTTAATGAAGGGACTAATTACAGAGGTGTGGCCAAGGCTATGGGAACCTACAAGGCCAGTGGACACCCCAGGGACTGGGGCAGGGCTGGGAGTGGTGAGAGGGCAGAGGGCTCCCAACTTGGGGGTTCAGAGAGAGAACCTGGGGGAACCAGGTGCTGTTGTAAGCAGGGAGGGAATAAATTCCTCAGCCCTTCCTTTCTCCTCTTATTGTCTTAAAATTTAATTTATTTACTTGCATGATCGAGAGAGACCATGCAGAGAGAGAGAGAGGGAGAATCTCAAGCAGACTCTCAGCCGAGCGGAGACCCCAACTCATGGTCAGGGCTCCATCTCAGGATCCCGAGATCATGACCTGAGCCGAAATCAAGAGTCAGACACTCAACCGGCTGAGCCACCCAGGCGTGCTACCCTCTTCTCTAATCTCCTGCTAGCCAAGCCCAACAGAGGGTCTGAGGCCTTTGAGGGCTGTGGAGCCCATTCATAACAGCCCCCAGGGACAGTCTCCCCGGGCCCAGAGCACGTGCAGTACAGTAGAGGCAGGCACCCGAGGGGCAAATGGAAGATACCCTACATGGTAACCAAACACTCACCAGCACAGTAAACATTCAGCATCATCTGAGGTCAGAAGGGGCACTTTGGGACATACCTGGTTTCACCTCCACTGTGGTTTTTCTTTTTTTCCGGTAATTTAAGGTTTCTTTATTTAGGGGCACCTGGGTGGTTCAGTCGGTTAAGCTTCTGCCTTTGGCTCAAGTCATGACCCCAGGGTCCTGGGATTGAGTCCCATATCTGGCTCCCTGCTTCTCCCTCTCCCTCTGTTGCTCCCCCTGCTTTTGCTTTCTCTGTCAGATAAATAAATAAGTAAACAAATAAGCAAACAAAGAAATAAAATCTTAAAAAAAGAAAAATATTTATTTGAGAGAAAGTGAGCACCCATGCGACTGGGGGGAGGGGCAGAGGGATTGAATCTTCAAGCTGACTCCCTGCTGAGCGTGGAGCCTAGTGTAGGGCTGATCTCACAGCTCATGAGATCCAGGATCTGAGCCAAAAGCAAGAGTCTAAAGCTTAATTGACTGAGCCACCCAGGCGCCCCACCCACACTGTGTTTTGTTTCTTTTTTTTTATAGAGTTTATTTATTTATTTGACAGAAAGAGAGAGAACACAAGCAGGGGGAGTAGCAGAGGGAGAGGGAGAAGCAGGGTCTCCGCTGAGCAGGGAGCCTGATGACGGGCTGGATGCCAGGACCCTGGGATCATGACCTGAGCCGAAGGCAGACACTTAACTGAATGAGCCACGCAGATGCCCCCCAATATGCACATTTAAAC
>RCUC01120787.1:0-32205 GCA_003697995.1 Taxidea taxus jeffersonii
GCATCAGGTAACTTGTTCTGTCCATTACCATCTTGTTTCACAGCACTGGGCTGGATGCTGCCCACTTCCATTTAAGAGGACTTTTTTATTCACTTCCTTACTGTGTGCAAACCATTTCATCTCAGCTCAACTGATGAAATCTGTTGGTGATGGTCTGGGGTGGTGGGAAGAGGAGATGGAGGTCCTGGCAGGTCTTTCAGGTCTCTAGGATATGTATCCATGCTCATGACACATCTCATTTTCCATTCTTTCCTTCTTTTCTTCTGTATCCCCAATTACTTCAGTTTACCCTCATCACATTAGCACTTCCCTGAAAGTGCCACCACTACCTTTTATTTAAACAGGCTTCCTTTTTTCAGTGGTCTTTGGGTTATGTAAATATTCTTGGTTACAGAACTGAGCAGACATTTAAAATCTACTGGCCCAGCCTCATGTTAGAGTCGAAAAAAATGGGTATGGAGAGTTACACAAACTTGTCTGATTTGACCCTCAGGACTACGATTCACAATCTTTTGTTTTCTCTTCTGTCCTCCCCCCCCCCCCCCCCCGTCCAGTATATGGGCTTCCTCTTAAATGCTGAGTTCTTACAAAAAGGTACGGAGGAACACTTACTTATATGCAACTAATGCGTATTAGCAAGTAAGACAGTCAGGCTGATAAAAGACAGGATAAACTACAGACTGTTTTCCAGGAGCCTGACGGCCATGCCCTGTCAACAGTGGTTGTCACAATGCTCAGTAGGAATTGAATGAGAGTGCAAAGATTTGTTCTCTTCAAACTTTATCCCCAGTATGCACATGTCACCTAAGAACTAATTTTTTAACAAGAATCACATCTTTAAATGGTGACATTATATCTTTAGAGTACTTCTACTATTAAACAGAAACGCTCCTGGGAAGGTATAACACAGGATAGAATGTATACCATATTAGCTCTCCCATAGTTGTTCATGGTCCATAAGAGAGAAAGATGAAAAATACAGAAGAATCAATTTTCAGTCAAGGAGGGGGGTCCTCAACGCTCACTGAGTGCTTGAAGTCTAGGGAGATGCTCCTCAACGCTGAGTGCTTATTATGTGCCACATTCTAGGTCAGATACTGACAGCATTGAAATAATAAGATGAGGAGCCCACAATGAGGTAGGAAAACATGTAAACAATCCCACGAAGGAAGTGCTTACAGAGATAATTATTGCATAGACATAAGACAGGACAGAGGGAAAGAGGCCTTCTACTTGAAGACAGAAGATAATGTGGTGCTTTCAAGGAAACACAGTGCTCAATATGTTTAAAATTCAGTGGGTACGTGTGAGTGAGTACATGTGTGTGTGTGAGAGAGAAAGCACACGTGTGGGAGATAAAGATGGAGAGGAACGGTGGGAAGACATGGGGGTGAGGGATTGCATGGGGGGTATGGAGGGACAGGAGTGGGCAGAGCTGTGAGTGGGGAGGGGAGCGAGCAGAGATAGGAGGCAGAGATGGGGAAAAAGGAAGGAGGTGGAGGGAGGGTGCATGGGGAAGAGAAAGTGTGCACATGTCTGTGTATTTGTGTGAGAGGGACAGCGAGAAGAAACGTGTTTGTGCACATGCATGCTGTGCTCATGTCTTAAGGGTCATAAGACTGAGCTGCAGGATGGTATGCAGGCAGAGAGCAGCATCTGGGCTTTGTCCTAAAAGGCTGAGCAAGCACTCAAGGCTTTCAGGCAGGTTAGAGACGTAACCAGATGATGACTCTCCTCAACTGAGGACTCCCCCTTGAATGCCCTGACATGCCAGCCTCATGCCTGGCATTGAATAGGGCAGGCTGAAACAGAGCTGGCCATCCTCCACACATGCCCGTGGGACCCTTTTCAGTGCACCTAAGTCCCAACAGCTCTGTTTCTGTGTCCAAGGAGCTCACAGTTAATTTCCCCTCATTGCTTCTCTTCCCCATCAGTCCTCAATCAGTGATGCTCAGGAGCCATGTGTGCATATTCCAAATGCTCTGAACCACTCGCCAGGGTTTCCCTGTGGGGTTAATTTCCAGATGCCAACTATGGTAGTTGGCTTAGTGATATACCCTGTTCTAGCCACCTGTCCTTCCCTGTCTCATCTGCCTACCTGCCTACTGATCCTCCCTGCACATCCCAAATAAACCGCTTACATTTGAATACTTGTCTCAGGGTCCACTTCAGGAGAATCCAGCTTGAGATAAGGGCAAAGGGCACCCAAGGAAAACTGCTCTAAGGACCAACTGGGGCTCTTCTACAAAATCTCTAATGCAGGGAACAGGGACTCAAGGATGGGCAGAAAGAAGGCGAGGACACAATCCTCACACTACTACTACTATTTATATGCTTGAACGGAGTTTAGTCAGCCTCTTTATCTGACAAGTAGCAAAACAGCCACAACACTGTATTTTCAAGTCCACATGACAAACCAAGAGTCTTTAAAAGCCCTGAAAATTATCACAGGCCCCAAATGAAAGAGTATAATTCATAAAATCAGTTGAAAGGGTATTTTTTTTAGCCTTTATCCCATTTTAAAATATTTTAGCATTATATAATAAAGTGGACATAGTCCTATAAAGAGGGAAAAAGGCACTTAATACAATTTGGGCCAAATGACCACTTCTTACACACTGCTTCATTTTGTTTCACTTTCTGGAACTCTACCAATTATTAATTCATTTACATTAACTTTATTCTATTCAAGGGAAAATATCTCTGGCATTTTGGGGTACTTGGGCAATACCCTCCATCAGAACACTTCTCTCCTAAGACTTACACGTGGTCAGCCAGCAGAGGAAGTAAAGATCTGATACTTGAGTGGGAAGGGTTTAAGAGGAGACAAGTCATTCTGGCCTTCCTAAGACTACCACGGGACACCAGGACAAAAGGAAGAGGCAGAAAGGAAGGGGGAAGACAGCAAGGACAAACATTTCCTTCTCTGAAACTCTGCTTACCTATACAGTTTGCTGAGGTTAAGTGGCGTCACTGGCTAAGTTTCAAATATCACTACCTGGTTTCATGGGCACAGTTCAAGCAGTCAGCTTTGGACTCAGGGTGACTCCCAATGTACAGTTCTCCAAGGAACTCACATCTTTCCCAATTGGAGCTACATGGTCTGCTCTTCTATGCTGTCAAAGATTGTTTGCAAAAGGCATTTCTTACCCAAGATTCAACTGCTCTTATGAAAATATTAACAAAGGATCATTCTCCCTTTCAAATTCCTCCCTCTCACATTTGGCTGTATTATGAAATCAACAACGAAGTAAAGCATCAATGTGAAAATAAGAGGCAAATTTCTATTATTTCATTTTTTCTATTGGGAAGGCAAAAATTCCCCACTTTGTCCACTACTTTTATTTTCTCTATGGAATCTCTGAACAGCAAAGAGATTTACATAGTTGATACTAACAACTGCTTTTTGAACGTTAAGTATTCTATTTGACTAGTAAGAGAAGGAAACCTGGTGTGCTGCTGCAGCTAACACCTGCTATTGCTTGAGCACATCTAACCTCCAGATCTTGGCTTCTAAATACCCTTCCCCACTAAAAGGAACCGCAGCTCCTTGGAAAAGAGGCTAATTCTAAGTCTGTTTAGACTGCCCAGTAGAACTTTCTATAATGATAGAAATGTTCTCTGTCTGTACTATTGCTGTCTAATACAACCTAGACCTATCTGATTAGAATAAGCCTATTCTAATCAGATAGGTCTGGTAAACCTGGTATACCTTGTGCCCCAAAGCAAAGAAGGCTCAGAATTAATGGGATCAGGTCAAAAGGACACAGAAGCCAATTTGAAGAGACTCTCCTAGGCAAAATTTGGGAAAATATGAACAACAAAAGCAATAATTACAATGATTGAAAGTATACTGACAAAATAAAAATTTAAAAGTCCATGGTGATACTTAAAAAGAGAAAAAAGAAGGCAAGAAAGTTTTTCTCTACAGAAGAATGCCAGCTAATAAAGTAGAAGACTGAATTAGAAAGTCACCATTTTACAACCTCCACCATAACTGACTTAGGCCTCGCCAATGGATCCTAAAACCACTAAATAAAAGGCTGTTGAGGAACAAGACATTTCCAAGATGTCAAATTATCACTTCATAGATTATTTGCTCAGTTGCAAAGGGGAAAAAGGTCTATATAATAGAGAGATCTAGAGATTGCCATCTTAACCAATGCATCAAACCCAACCTCACTTGGGTCAGATCAGCTGATATCACAACTCATGAGCCTTCTGATGGGCTGCAATAGGAAGTATGTAACCTCAGCTATGACTATTTAAATTTAACTAATTAAAATTAACAAAGTTAAAAAATTTAGTCCTCAGTGTCACAAGCCACATTTTAAGCGCTCAGTAACCATGTGTGGCTAGTGGCTACTGTATTAGACAGCAACAGTACAGACAGAGAACATTTCTATCATTATAGAAAGTTCTACTGGGCAGTGCTCGTCCAATCCAATTCTCAGTTAAATGATACCTCAAAGGAAAAACTAGTCAAATTCAAATCCTTCCACAGGCAATTAGACTACCTTCTTTAAAATGTCAGTGTCACGGGGGCAAAAAAAAAAGAGCAGTAGAAGACTAAATTAGACTTACAGACCAAAAAAGACAGAATAACCAAATGTAATGTGCAAACCCTACTTGGCTCCTGGTCTGGAAAAATAAAGAGAATTTTGGAGGGAACTGGAGAAATGTAAATATCAGGTAGATATTAAATGGTATTATTAATTTTCTTAGGTGTGATAAAGGTAGTATGATTATGTAGGAGACTTTCCTTGTTCTTAGGAGATCCACACTCAAGTATTTAAGGAAGAAATGTCATGGTGTCCACAGCATACTTTCAATGGCCCAGGAAAATATGTATACACACACACACACACACAAAGCGAATATGGTGAAATATTTACAACTATTGCATCTGGGTAGACAGCATGTGAGTTTTCCTAGTCCATTCAGGCAGCCATAACAAAACACACTGATCAGGTGACTTATAAACATCAGAAATGTATTGCTCACAGTTTTGCTGGAGGCTAGAAAGTCTAAGATTCAAGGCACCAATGTGGTTGCCTTCTGGTGAGGGCCCTCTTCCTCATTCAGAGCCACCACCCTCTCACTGCATCCTCACACAGTAGAAGGAGCTAGGGAGCTCTCTGGAGCTTCTTTCAGAAGCCATCCTATGTCATCCATGGGACCTCTACCCTCATGACAGGAGCACCTCTCAAAGGCCCCAGCTACAAATACCATCACATTTGGGCGTTAGGATTTCAAGAAATGAATTTCAGGAGGACACAAACATTCAGACCACTGCATGAATGTTCACTATAATAATACTTTTCATTATTCTGCGTACTTGAAATAAAAGCTCAGTAGGGGAAACTCCTAGAGGGAAAAAAAGAAAGGGAAGCACTGGTATTCAGTTGGGTTAACTTGAGCAACAGCCCTTGGCCAGCACAAATGGTGAGAAAAAAGGCCTAGCCCTCCACACGTGGCATAATTTGTGGAACCAAAGTTTGCCCAGTACCTTAGGGGAATGGGGCCCCAGAATGAGGGAAGGCCACAGGCAAGAGTCGCTATGGGTAATACAGTGATGAGCATAAAGGCAAACTCCATGAGGCCAGTTCTACCCTCAAGGTCTTCCCAACACACTGCCTCACTAGACCCCAGAAAAAGAAACCTTTAAAGAAGGAGGTAGTCCCCCCCAAAAATGAAATCTTGCCATTTCTAATGACATAGGTGGAGTTAGAATGTATTATGAAGCAAAATAAGTCAGATAGAGAAAGGCAAATGCCTTATGATTTCACTCACATGTGGAATTTAACAAACAAAACAGATGAGCATATGGAGGTGGGGTGGGGGGGAAGAGAGAGGGAAGCAAACCATAAGAGATTCTTAACAACAGAGAACAAACTGAGAGTTGATGGAGGGAGGTGGGTGGGGGATGGGCGGGATGGGTGATGGTTACTAAGGAGGGTACCTGTTGTGATGAGCACTAGGTGTTGTATATAAGTGATGAATCACTGAATTCTACTCCCGAAATCAATATTGCACTGTACATTCACTAACTAGAATTTAAATAAAAATTTTTTAAAAGTTAACTTGATAAATGAAAAAAACATTAAAAAAATAAAAAGGAGGTGTCTCTAGAGGAATCCCTAATGCTATTCAAATTCAATCATGAGGCCAACAAATACCATGTGCCAGGTCTGTGCCAGGTAGTGGCTAGTGCCCATGCCTGTAATTATTAGTGTAATTATTAGGTAATTATTAGTGTAGTATAACAAAGTACAGATATTCCATTAATTCCTCAACTAAAACAGAAATCTGAGAAAATGCAATTTCAAGTTCCCCAATCAAAATCTGGCCACATAGTAATCCACAGAGAAAATGTGCAGTTAATCTTACAAACGAACATCTGAACATTAGTGACCACCACTGATCTGACATTGACTGCTATTACTTCCTTCTAATTTTAGCGGGGCGCCTGGGTGGCTCAGGGGGTTAAAGCCTACTTCCTTCTAATTTTAGCAAAAGAGACTGGGAGAGAAATATAGCACAAAACAAGATGTTACCTTCAGTTCCTGAAGCTTCTCTGTATTTATGGTGAAGTGTCCAACATGAGCTTGGACATGCTCAAACCGCTTTAAATATTCTTGGTTTCGAGTATGAGCCTTCTTTTCTGATTCACATATTTCCTTTAGGTATTTCTTTAGTTTAACATACTTCAGCTTAACTCTAGAAAAATAAAAGCAAATTTTTAAACAATGCAGTTAGACTCTGGCAAATCAAAGGAGGAGAATTTTCTTTAACAAAATTGTTAATGAGACAATGTATTCAGAGATATTTTACCCAAACACTGAAAGCTAAGAGCAGAATGTGCATCCATTTTTAGAGAGAAGAAATTAATGCAACATCACTGAGTATGACATCCAGGCATAACTCTCCTGAGAAATATATACAAGACTACATTATAACATTCACACAATAAAGATTTATATGGATTTCTTTCTCAAAATTAAATGTGATTTCAAGAGCGGCGTCTATGTGGCCATGGTCGGATGAAAAGCCCATTAGCATTCTTCTTATGACAGACCATTTCAAAACTACCTGCTTAGATGGAAATAGAATCAAACTATAAACTACAATCCATAAACATTAATCCAAAATTTAAAATACCCCAAAGGCTCTCATTTAGATAATATTAAAAATTTTAATAAGGAACTGTCACAATATATTTTAAAAATATTTTATGATAATATATGGGCTGTAATCTAACTCAAATTGTGAAAAAACCTTTAGAGACTCTCATCCAAAGTATAAAACAAAGGGCACACTACTCTTCCCACAGAACCAACGTTGCTCACTCTAGCTCTTTCTTCTTAACAAGTTTTACATGATAAGAGTACCTGGTATGAAGCATTCTATTGTTAGTTCAATACAATAATTCACCATTCTTTTTTACTTTTTTATCTTCATCCCAGTATAGTTAACTTACAGTGTTGCATTAGTTTCAGGTGTACAATATAGCAACTTGACAATTCTATATATTACTCAGTGCTCACAATTTTTCAACATTCTTCTATAAAGGAAAACTAAGTTGAAAATCACAAAAACATTCACCTTCAAAAACAGATTTGCAAAGATGCTGGAGATGTTAAAAATTAATCAGTAACAGACCTTAAACCTCTAAGCTTAGGTCAAAAATTTTCAAGAAATTCTTTATTGTGCTAATAATTCTGTGCTTTGACTTTGGTTGGCTGTCCCCATTTTTTCTTCTGAACAAAAAACTTAAGACTGGTTTTACTGCTGCCCACACCTCCCACTTGTGACATAAGCAACAGTAACACAGGTGGAACATAAAGCACTGTCCTTCACAGGCAGGCACTTGGTGAAGCTGCTGATGGTTGCCAGTGTCCAGCTGGAGTGGGTACAACAGTAACCATGCCTTCTTCACCCAAAGTCTAGTTTCATTTCTGCCCCCACATTACCCTTCAATACTGACCACAGAAGTCACCTGCCTAGCCATGTAGTCATTCATGTATTCAGTGCTGTGAATAGGAAAGCCACTCAGCTAGTCAACAGGGAAAACAAGAAATTAGAGAGTCCAATACAGTGTGATGAATGCTAAGAGGGAAACTACCAGGCACTCTTACAGACTGGGCAACCCGACCTAGCTGAAGGGGTCAGGAAGGCCTTCCCAGTGGAAATCAATTTTTAGCTTAGACATGATGAAGGATGGATGAGTTAACCTAAAATTGGGGAAAACCAGGGTGAGAAGATGAGGGGAAACACTCAAAGCAGGGGAAACAGCATGGTGGAAAGCTCAAAGGCAGTAATTAAGAAGAACAACAGTAAAATTGGCCCAAACAGTAACAAATAATAAATTATTGCCGCTTACACTGGGTCAGACACTGCCTTAAAGCTCTGTTAAGTTCTCATAAGTACTATTATCCCCATGTGACAAATGAAGAAATGGAGGTACAAAGTGTTGAAGGACCTTTCCTAATGTCACATGACTATGAGCTAGTAGGCCTCAGATTGAATGGAAGCACCAGGCAACAAAGTCCACCTGCTTACTCAATACTACAAAACATGCTTCAGACACTGGGGATTCTGTGTAACATGTTAGTGAAGGCTGGTAAGAGAGGGTGATGATGAAGATTACCCACGGGCAGATAACAGAGGGTCTGGTAAGCTGTTGTGCTAGATACTATGCAGGCCCTCCTCACATCCTCCAGGCCCAGCTCTTCCTCTGCCAGTCACGGCTGCAGCCACCTGGTAGCACCTGTCTCGGCTGCATCTGGTATCTTGCTTTCCCAGAGCTGCTCCTCTGAGTTTGCAACATGGATGGGAGAAGGCGTTAATACTCCTTGGGGCAGCCCTGCCCAATGCAGGGTTACCTGTAGGTAAACAGCTCCCCTTCCTTCCTTTGAGAAGCAGAGAAGCAGGCTACAAGTCTCCTCTAAAGGTCTGGAAGGATGGAGCCCCAGATGCCCACAGCAGTGACTGGCTCCTACTTCATTCTCAGCTCTGCTCACCAGCTTTACATGACCACTTCCTAAAATAAACTATCATCTCTACACAAACCCTTGTCTCAGGCTCTGCCTTCTGGACAGGGAGGAGGGACAAGATTAAAATAGCCATGTTAGACAGTTTGGATTTTTATCCTGTCAGGCAGTCCAAAACAGTACATTTTTAGCAAATCATTCCCTCTGTCTTCCAGGAAATGAGAGGCTAAGTAAGAGAGGGGAACCAACTTGACAAACTGATAGCTTGATAAAGATCCCCAGAAAGCCAGAAATAGGCTGCAGGAAAAGTCTCCATCCCTTTGGCCACCCCCTTAGCTGCAGGGTTACAAAATGGCAGCTGCCACAATGCTCTCAGACTTGGGCCCACTTCTGAGGCCATCACATCCACAACCATTGCTATTTCTTGCACCATCTCACTGGCTTTTTGTCTCTTTTAGAAATAATGGGGACAAAAAAAAAAAAAAAAAAGAAAGAATGGGGACATATCGCTGTCCACTGTGACTGGTATCCTTGGAAGTCTACTGAATCCCAAAACCATATGAGGACCTGATGGGCGGTTTGGTTTTAAGGTTTTCTCTTGCTTCTGAATGACATGTTTTCATTTCTCACTCATATTATCATGTGACTAAATCACAAAATTAATGCTATCATAGCCAGAAATTTTTCATACGAATAACACTGGAGGTAATACCACACACTTGGCTTAAGGATGAAGTTCAGTTTCCGTAAAATAGAATTAAAAATATTAAAAGTTGGCTCCTCATATTAGAATAAATGAGTATTTTATCCATTGCTCATAATAATCTTCACAAACATTGTCAAATATCCATGAACAATTGAGACATCATGCTTTCAACAGTTGGTTGAAAAGCCAGCTACAGTCATTATGCCTTAATCAATATGCAGGCTCAATGTGTTTAAATTGTGATAAAAAAGATAAGACTATATAATGCATCTTATTCTTCAGCTATACAAGCTAAACAGATTTCTGAAATACCACAAGCACCAAACAGTGAAAATAAAACAATTTTTATCTCACACAAATTTTAACAAAATTTACTCCTACATTTGATAGTGATCATATTAAATTTCAGTGTTTACTGGAAATGATTACACATTAGACATAAGAAAACAGTAAGAGTACTGCAATTATGGTATCTGTAACATACATTAGGGTTACATTTTTATTGATTAACACCCGCAGCTGGCTTAAAGACTGTTATCACTGTCACATCTTACCTGTATGCATCAGATTGAATATATTCATAAAGCTTCTTTTCCAAGTCCAGTCTCTTTTTTTCACTATAATATACAAAGAAAAGATTTTATGAATAAGTTGCACTGATAAGTAATAGGCAGTTGGATTTAGAACATGATCTCTTTTGAAATTATACCTTTGTGAGAATGCTTCTCTGGTCTTTCTAAAAAGCAGAAAATGCCAGCTGTTTGAAACTCAAGACACAAAAATATTTGGCAGTTGCCATGGAAATCTAAAAAGCAAAATGATACCAGTATGAAGCAAAAAGAACAAGATTTTCAAAGTAAATGGGAGTAAGGCACTAAGAAAGGACTAGAAAGCAGATTCATTCATTCAACAAGTATTTCTTGAGTGCCGTGATGAATCAGGTACTGTTCCAGGCCTAACGACTAACATGGTGAACAAGCCAAAGACCTCTGCTGTCAGGTAGCTGACTTTCTAGAGAGAAGAATAAACAAGATAAATATGTAAAATATACTATGGCCAGATTTTTCTGAGATAGTGGCATTTGAGTGATGGAGATTCCACCAGGTCAAGACAACATACTTCCACAAATCTACATTGGACTGCAGACTGGTGGCTTATTCTGCTCCTAGCCAGACAAGCCTGGGCAGAGCCAAGTCTCTGAAAAGTACACCTAGCTCCATTCACAGTTAATGAAGATCAAGTCCCCTAATACTACTACTTCAAATTTGGAGGAGTTTCTTTTTATAACTTTGTGACATCACCATGATTTGTCACTGACTGCTACTCCCTGGAGCTACTCCCAATAAAGACTTAGTTTGTGCTGTTCAGGCGAGTGCTGCCAGTGAGTTAGAGGACAAAGCTTACCCTGCACATCTGTACACCCAAGCCTGTTAAGAGGTAAGGGAAACTGAGCAGCAGTGGAGGTAACAACAGCCAAAACCAAGGGGCTAAGGGGTAAAACAGCTAATGGGACTAGCCATCCCAGTCCCAGAAAGAACACTTGGGGGCTTTAGCCATGGGGTGGGGGTAACCACAGGAGGCTGTGCTCCACCACCAAAGTACCAGCTTCGATTGAAGCCAAATTGCTAATCTAAATTAACATTAACTAAAGTTCAAAAGAAAAACCATATAAGTCTGCAAGAAAAATGCCGAGGGCGAGGGAGGGAAGACTGTGAATCAAAGACAAGGAGTCCAACAGAAGGTGATCTCAGGTGGCCTGCTGAGGGAAAGGGGCTGAGCCCATGTCGCATTTGGCAGCTCTTAATTATTAGTTTCTGTGTTTTCTTCAAATATATTTTCCCTAAAAAAAAAAAAAAAATCTTAAAAGTTACTCTATTAGCTACATTAGAAGTTAAGTAAATTTCTTTGCTTAGCATAATCTAGAATGGAAACAATCATCTAATCAAATTCTTTTAAGGGGAAAATGGGGTCCAAAATCCAAACACCAAATCTTAGCTTGGGGAACATAATCTATTCTTTAGTTAGGCTGTGCCTGTGTTTAAAAAAGGAAAAAAGAGCCCAAGGAAAAGAAATCATAGAGACACCATTTTTTAAGTGGTAACACCACATACATATTTACATTGTCATTAGTAAGAGTAAACTTATTTTTATGTAAAGTGTAAAAAAACGGTCCAGTTTCATTCTTTTGTAAGTGGCTGTCCAGTTTTTCCAACACCATTTGTTGAAGAGACTGTCCCATTGGATAATCTTTCCTGCTTAGTTGAAGATTAGTTGACCACAGAGTTGAGGGTCCATTTCTGGTTTCTCTATTCTGTTTCACTGATCTGTCTGGTTTTTTTGCCAGTACCATACTGCCTTGATGATTACAGTTTTGT
Source organism: Taxidea taxus jeffersonii (assembly GCA_003697995.1). Lineage (NCBI taxonomy): Eukaryota > Metazoa > Chordata > Mammalia > Carnivora > Mustelidae > Taxidea > Taxidea taxus. The sequence goes on from RCUC01120787.1 coordinate 12,075, forward strand.
AATATAACCTGAAGTCCAGAACTGTGATGCTTCTAGCTTTGGTTTTCTTCTTCAATGTTCCTCTGGCTATTGGGGGTCTTTTCTGGTTTCATACAAATTTTAATAGGGGTTGTACTCAACATGTAGATTGCTCTGAGTAGCATAGATATTTTAACAATATTTGTTCTCCCAATCCATGAGCATGGATGTTTTTCCATTTCTTTGTGTCTTCCTCAATTTCTTTCATAAGTATTCTATAGTTTTCAGAGTACACATCCTTTACCTCTTTGGTTTGGCTTATTCCTATGTATCTTATGGTTCTTGGTATAATTGCAAATGGGATCAATTCCTTAATTTATCTTTCTTCTGTCTCAGAATTAGTGTATATAAATGGAACTGGTTTCTGTGCATTGATTCTATATCTTGCCACTTTGCTGAATTCCTATATGAGGTTCTTATACCATAAACAAAAATAAACTCAAAATGGCTCAAAGACCTAAATGTGAGACAGGAATCCATCAAAATCCTAGAGAACACAGGCAGCAGCCTGACCTCGGCTGCAGCAGTTGCTTGCTAGACACATCTCCAAAGGCAAGGGAAACAAAAGCAAAAATGAACTACTGGGACTTTATCAAGATAAAAATCTTTGGCACAGCAAAGGAAAAAGTTGACAAAACCAAAAACAACCTACAGAATGGGAGAAGATATTTGCAAATATCTTGTCAGATAAAGGGTCAGAATCCAAGATCCATAAAGAACTTATCAAACTCAACACCCCAAAAACCAAAAAATCCAGTCAAGAAATGGGCAAGAAATGAGCAGACATTTCTCCAAAGAAGACATACAAATGGCCAACAGACACATGAAAAAATGTTCAACATCACTTGGCATCAGGGAAATATAAATCAAAACCACAATGAAATACCACCTCACACTGGTCAGAACAGGTAAAATTAACAACTCAGGAATCAGGAGATGTTGGCAAGGATGCAGAGAAAGGGGAACTCTCTTATACTATTGGTGGGAATGCAAGCTGGTACAGCTACTCTGGAAAACAGTATGGAGGTTCCTCAAAAATGTAAAAAAAGAGCTACCATACAACCCAGCAATTGCACTACTAGATATTTACCCCCAAAGGACACAAACAGTGATCCAAAGAAGCATCTGTATCCCAATGTTTATAGCATCCATGTCCACATAACCAAAGTATGGGAAGGGTCCAGATGTCCACTGACTGATGAATGTATAAAGAAGAAGTGATACACACATACACACACACACAATGGAATATTACTGAGCCATCAAAAAGAATGAAATCTTGACATTTGCAATGATGTGGATGGAACTAGAGGGTATTATGCTAAGCAAAATAAGTCAGAGAAAGACAAATATCGTATGATTTCACCCATACATAGAATTTAAGAAACAAAACAGAGGACCATATGGGAAGGGAGGGAAAAATAAAATAAGACAAAATCAGAGAGGGAGACAAACCATAAGAGACTCTTAACTATAGAAAACAAACATGGCTGCTGGAAGGGAGGGGTTAGGGGGATGGGGTAACTGGATGATAGACACTAAGAAGGGCACGTGATGTAATGAGCACTGGGTATTATACGCAACTGATGAGTCACTGAACTCTACCTCTGAAACTAATAATACACTGTTAATTTACTGAATTTAAATAAAGAAAATTTTAAAAATAAGAGTGAACTTAGAAGAGAAGTGAGGGATGCCTGGGTGGCTCAGTTGGTTAAGCGGCTGCCTTCGGCTCAGGTCATGATCCCAGCGTCCTGGGATTGAGTCCCGCATCGGGCTCCTTGCTCGGCAGGGAGCCTGCTTTTCTCTCTGCCTCTGCCTGCCTCTCGGTCTGTCTGTGTTCACTCTCTCTGACAAATAAATAAATAAAATCTTTAAAAAAAAAAAAGAAGAGAAGTGAAATATGGCACAATTGCTTCCATGTTAGAAATTTTTATTAGCCACTTTTGCCTCTTCTAAGATTTCATGATTAATAGGATACTTAGTTCATGAAGAATGAATGATTGGACAGTGAGCTGTCATTAAATGACAAAGACAGAAAGACCCTTAAGTGTGTTAATGACTTTGTGCCTCGATGTCATGCTTCACTTCTGTGCTTTTCCTGCCAAGAAAGTGTTATCAGAGTCTGGTCATGAGTAACCATTAGATAGATCCAGCTTGAGGATCACCTGCTGGAATGAAAGTTGTACTCTAGAAACTGTCAGGAATGACTACAGAATAGCTCCAGACTGGGGGAGACTGAAGAGACATGGCAAATGGGTACAAAGATGGGAACCTGAACTGGTAAAGAAAAAAGACAATCTTAGGACACTTGGCAAAATGAGCATGTGGTAAAATTTGATTGGAGTCTGTGGACTGGTATCAATCAGTGTTGATTTCCTCATTGGGAGAGTTATAGGGTATATCCATGTCAGGGAGTATCACTGCTTTTGGAAATAGACACTTGAGTTTTTAGGAGTAATGGGCAAGATATCTGTAGTTCTCAAATGGTTCAGGAAAGACTAATGATTTTAGACAGGCAGACAGACAAAAACAGAAAACATATAATGAAATGTTAAGAGTTGGGGAATCTGGGAGCACCTAGGAGGCTCAGTTGGTTAAGCATCTGCCTTTGGCTCAGGTCATGATCTCAGGGTCCTGGGATGGAGCCCTGCATCCAGCTCCCTGCTTAGCAGGGAGTCAGCTTCTCCCTCTCCCTCTGTGCACACATGCTCTCCCTCTCTTTCTCAAATAGATAAATAAATCTTAAAAAATAAAAAAGAGTTGGGGAATCTGGGTGAGGAGAATACTAGAAGTCTTTGTCCTATACATGCAACTTTTCTGTAAGCTTTAATTTAATTCAAAATAATTTTTAAAATCCACCTATGAACTCTGGCCAAAAGGTCTTTTTGGGAATCCATCACCTCGTGTGCAGCAAGTTCTTTTTAAAGATTTTATTTATTTGACAGAGAGAGACACACCGAGAGAGGGAACACAAGTAGGGGGAGTGGGGGAGGGGAAAACAAGCTTCCCGCTGAGCAGGGAGCCCAATGCAGGGCTTGAACCCAGGTCCCTGGGATCATGACCTGAGCCAAAGGCAGGCACTTAATGACTGAGCCACCCAGGCGCCCTACGAATTCTTTTTAATCATGAACATAGAACTTCTTCGTTCCTTCTCTGTCTTCAGCAGATACACACATCTGCTGGTCATATTTACTATTATGGCACTTCATATGGTGAAAAATCACAAACACCCCCTGGCCTTCCACTACCGACATGATGTTCATCTCATTAACTCTTCAACAAAGGACCTTTCCCCAACCTCCTCATCCACACTGCAGAGCTTCTGAATGCTGTCCCTCCTTTCTATCTTAAATGTAAGACTTAAAACAAGACATTTACCCCCAATGAAAACCCAGAGAAAGGTTTATGGGGAGGGATATCTTGTAACCCCTACATACTAAACCTCTATTTCAGAATCTCTGGAACATGCAGCCCTGGGATGTATACCCATAACCCATGGTTTCTGTCACCTGCACCCCTCACCTGGACCAATTAAAGGTTTATACAGATAGGTGGTCCCTAAAGCACAGCCAAATAGTTTGCTTTTCTCCTTTTCCACTTGTTATTCTGTTTTTGTCTCAATACCAACTTTAGCTTTACTCAACTAATATCTCAGAATCAATTTCTGGACTATTATGATATCTCACTCTGAATCAATACTGGCATTGAAAAAACTGGGGCTGGTTAATGGGCCTTTTAAAGGGATGTTTTTATATAATTTTAAGAGTCAATTCCACTCACATGTTTCTACCATGCTTGTCTCACTACACACACTGTTAACAAGTCACTCCAGCAGGCTCTTTAAGATTCTGATTGATTACACCAGAGTGCAGAGAAAACACCACACGCAAAGAGGAAAAAATTAAGAATGGATAAGTACATCTATGTGTGACTAGCTGAGACAATCTGGGCTAGAAACACACCACTTACAAGGGAAAGACCCCGTTATTAGACCAGCTATATTAGACCAGCAATGAGCCAGCTCTAACAAGGCCAGGAAAGAGGAGATTGCTTTTATTTCCCATCCCCGGAAATTTCTGGACTGATAAAGCAGCTGTGATGACCCAGACATGCAGCCTTTAAAATGACTCTGAAGTTTTAGAGTCCTTATGGTCACTGTAATTGGTTAAAAAAAAAAACCAAAACCAAACTAAACTAAACAAAAAAGCAGGTACATTCAAACACTCAAATAGGATACAAACAATGATATTCATTACTTGCTCTGTAAAACTACAGCTTTCAACTCTTTTCATTTGAAGCTCATTACTCTTTACTAGAGAAAAAACAAATCTGTGGCCTTACTGTACATATAATTCAGTGCTCCTCATCTTCTGGTGAAGAACCAAGGTTCAGGATGCTGAACAACCTGCTCAAGGTCGCACAACTGTTGTAGAGCAGAACCCAAGTTTCTCTGCATCCAAAGTTATCTGCCTCTGTACTTACTATGCATTATTTATGGACTTTTAAAATGACAAATAAGGAGTGCCTGGGTGGCTCAGTTGGTTAAGCATCCGACTCTTGATTTTGGCTCAGGTCATGATCTCAGGGTAGTGAGACTGAGCCCTGTGTCAGGCTCTGCACTCAATGGAGAGCCTGGTTGGGATTCTCTCTCCCTTTGCCCCTCCCTGATTCCTCTCTTTAAAAAAATTTAATAAAATGAAAGGTGAATATACACAGCAACAGATTTGTACCAACTTAAAAATTTTTTAAAACTCCAAATGCAGGGACGCCTGGGTGGCTCAGTGGGTTAAGCCTCTGCCTTCGGCTCGGGTCATGATCCCAGGGTCCTGGGATCGAGCCCCGCATTGGGCTCTCTGCTCAGTGGGGAGCCGGCTTTCCTTCCTCTTCTCTCTCTGCCTGTCTCTCTGCCTGCTTGTGATCTCTGTCAAATGAATAAATAAAATATTTAAAAAATAAAAAAAATAAAACTCCAAATGCAGAACCATGAATAGGCTATAAAATTTGACTTGAAGGGACGCCTGGGTGGCTCAGTTGGTTAAGCGGCTGCCTTCGGCTCAGGTCATGATCCCAGCGTCCTGGGATCGAGTCCCACATCGGGCTCCTTGCTCGGCAGGGAGCCTGCTTCTCCCTCTGCCTCTGCTTGCCACTCTGTCTGCCTGTGCTCGCTCTCTCTCTCTCTCTCTAACAAATAAATAAAAATAAAATCTTTAAAAAAAATTTGACTTGAATTCTTCATATAATTTCAACAGTCTCACCTTACTTAACAGTTAAAACATTAAGTGTTAAACATAAAGTGAGTACTAATCATTACACAGTTATTAAACCATAAGTACTATAAGCACCCAGGTGTTTCTATCATATGAAGCAAAAAAGATAATTCATAATGAGCTTAGTTCAAAAAGAATGCCATTTGAGCCCATTTTAAAATTAGAACATGGACTAAGACATACAAATACCTAAAGGCCTGGAGGTAACCAAGCTACTCTTCTAACAGAACAGAGTCAAAAGCACTTTAGGCGGCTGATATACAGAGCAGTGTCTTGTCTTTTAATTATAATGTATATACAGACACTTAATACTGTCTTTGAACTACCATACTGCTCACTTTCCCTGGTTGACTAGAAAATTGTAATGATTTAGTGACAATGTGTGGCAACAGTTTTGTATACAAGACATTTGTAACTCCTGGACCCTGGGTGGTTGGCTTTGGGATTTCTGCCATTCATTCAACAAACATTTGTCAAGCCCCTCCTCTCCTAAGGTACTCTATTACCAGCTAAAGATCCAGCTAAATATGGTTCCTGTCCTCCTGGAATTCTCCCTCTAAGCAGGAAGCAAGTCACTTAAGCCATTTACCTATAGTGCTATAAAAATAGAGATCACAGGGGCACCTGGGTGGCTCAGTGGGTTAAAGCCTCTGCCTTCAGCTCTGGTCATGATCTCATGGTCCTGGGATCGAGCCCCACATTTGGCTCTCTGCTCAGCGGGGAGCTTGCTTTCCACCACCCCCCACCTCCCCCACCTGCCTCTCTGCCTACTTGTGATCTGTCTGTCAAATAAATAAATAAAATCTTTTTTAAAAAATAGAGATCACACACACAAAAAAGAGATCACATAAGTTAGGAAGTGGGTTGATCAACAGTTGCCATAGGGAAGGCACTGCAGGAAGAGATTTTTTTAAAAGTTGGAGGTAAGGAGGTCCCTGGAGTGGGTAAGTGGCAGTGTGTCAGAAAGAAAATAGGATACAGAAAAAGATTAAGGGGTAAAATATAGTGAGGACAATTAAGGAGGCATGTTGTGGATGCTCTATAAATATTTGACAATAATTAAATCTAGGATAAGATGAATATAATTCCTTTTCATAACCACTTACTTCTGCCTTTACCTGACATGTAATTATTGTCATTTTAGAATTGTCACACACAAAGCTCTCCTCTTCACTGAAATGATTTTGTAACTTTTAACATTCATTAAACGCTTTGTTTATCAAGAGATCCAAATATCTATTTCCTTCCTTGTCAACTAATGAGATTTCCAACTCCAATTAATTTAGCAGCTAAATAATAGTTCCAACAACTTATCTTTTATGTGGTTATTTATAGTAAATTACTTTATAATTTTCTCTCTGTGCTCTTATATCTAGCTGTTTTCAGTGGCTCTCATCTTTCAAGTCTCAAAGTATCATGAACCCTCTGGAAGCTGGACTTCTGTAAATTTCATCTCTTTGCTGGAAATCTGGCCAGCCCTCATTCCCCCAAAAAATGTCCCCTGCATTTAAATAGGGCATATGTTCACACACACACACACACACACACACCCGCCTGCGTTCCCGGACCTGTCACCATTGATGCAGTGCAGCTGTCAGGGTGGGATGACAATTTGAAGAGAGACAGGGAAGGAGGCGTGGAGAAGGGAGTAAAGAAATTCACAAGGCTTGATGGAGAGTGACAGACAGGAGAACTCCCACTCTCACTTCTGGGCAAACTCAAGGATGAAGCCGCATCTTCCAGCAGGAGACCTCCAGTAAGGGCAATGGGGCACGGTATCTGGTAAACTTTGTCCTCTAGGCCCCACTGGAGCTTGGGGGGCGTCGCGGGTGGATCCGGGCCCAGGGAAACACCGCGGGGGGAGTGGCAAGGAACCGGAGTTAGGGCACCGGCTGACCGTCGGCCTGGCCGACTCCCAGCCCCCGCCCCGAGTAGGCCGTACCTGTCCCGCAGCCCGTCCTGGAGGCGGCCCAGCCTCTCGTAGTATTCGGGGCTCGCCAGAGGCGCTGACGATGTGGAGGACGGAAGCATGCCGCCGCCGCCGCGCTCGTTCCACACCGCCAAGGGACAGCCACCCGGGAGGTGGGGACGGGCTGTCCGAGGCGACGGCCCCACCATGCACCGCGGGTAAACAGGGCGCCAGCCGCGGTGCAGGAGGCGGGACCGAGGCTCTGTAGGGGCGGGGGGCAGCGTGGGTGGGCGGGGCAGACGCCGCGGAGGGGCGGGGCGGAGGCGGGGCGTCTTGTGAGGCTGCGCTGGCCGCTTCCAAGAAGGCTGGCGGATTCTCTCTCCGTGCTGCAGGAGCGGAATCTTGTGGGTGTGTGGGCACGGTTCCCGGGCTTCTCTGACCCTAGTCTGGCGTCTCCCTTTCCCCTCACTCTTCAGAATTCTCACTGGAGAGACCCTGGCCCTCCCCGAGGCAAGAAACCCCACCGAAGGCCAATCAGAAGCCGATCCGGATTATGCTCCCAACCTTGGTAGAGGCAGGAGGAGTGGGGGGAGCACCGCTGGGCGGGAGCAATTCACCTGATCAGTTTTGCCTTTGGCATCAAACTACTTTAATTTTCCAAGGTGCATTCTCTCCTTCTTCCTAGCACCTCTCCCTCCCTTCTTCCAGGATTTTTGAGTGCAGGCACTGTGCTAAACTTGTTTTCCTACCACACTTAAAGTAAAACAAAACACCACAAAAAAAGATAAAACCCAAGATGCTAAGCAACTGCGCTCAGCCCTGACAGTAGAGCAACCCCTTGCTTGAAAGTCCGTGCTGACCCAAGGATATGGTTAATGCTGCAGGTACATCACTGGTTGGTGAGGAGGGAAGAGTTGCCAACTAGTTGCTTATGAAGCCGACATTTGTGCAGATGTGGCTCGGTGGGCAATCGCCCTGTAGAATTCTTCAGCAGGGATGTGGAGCTAGACTGCCTGGGCTCGAGCCTCCTTTTTCTCTGCCCAGCTGTGTGACTGCAGGCAGAGCACCCTCTTGATGGCCAGACTTCCTCTTGTAAAAGGGGAGGCTGTTAGTACAGGACCCACCTATGCCATTGTTATAATAGCTAATTAATGTGTTGTAGTGTTTATAAGATGGCCTAGCACATGGTAAGCATCAGGTGTTTTTTTTTTTATTTTATTTATCTATTTGACAGACAGAGGTCACAAGCAGGCAGAGAGACAGGCAGGGAGAGAAGGGAAAGCAGGCTCCCTGTTGAGCAGAGAGCCCAATGCAGGGCTCGATCCCACCACCCTGGGATCACGACCTGAGCCGAAGGCAGCGGCTTTAACTCACAGCCACCCAGGCGCCCCGGTAAGCATCAGTTTTTATTGTCATCATCATCATCTTGGAGAATAAGCTTCCCAAAGACAAACATCTTCCAAAACCCACAGAGCAGAAGAAAAGGAAATACAGTATAGAGTTTCTTGAGTCTCTTATTCTTCACTTGGTTTCTTTTCTCAGCCATTAATTTCACTTATTCCTATGTGCAAAGTGTGACTTCGGGTGGTGAATAATTGATCATAAGCAAGATAGATGGACCCTTAAAGGTTGGCAATATAAAATTATGATGTTACTCAGCCTGCTCTTCCTAATTTCCAGGTCCAGGGAAAGAGTACTTGGAGGCCTTCGTGTTATCTGTTGAAGTATTAAACAATTATAACTTATGTTGACAAGTTGTAGATAAACTATGTTCTCTCCTCCTACCTTGACTAATGTGCCTCCGTAAGAACGAGGAAAGCCACAGGGGAATTTAGTTCTGTGACTCCTTCCCCTACTTACCCTCTTATTTACCACCTCTGGCTTGGTCCTGCACTGTGAGGAGCTTCCTACATGGGCAGAGATGTCTGTGTTCCCTATAGCTCACAAGTGCCTGCTCTATCCTAATCCCCACTTTAGCCTCCTTTTGGCCACACATCAAGTCTAATGGTGAGGAACCAGAGATAGTCACCCCTGAAGGAATGATCCAGGATTGAGGTCTCTACAGGCCTTGGAAAGGAGCTTGAGCCCCTCTGAGAAAAGAATGTCAGTGTTCGGGATGCCTGGGTGGCTCGGTTGGTTAAGCGGCTGCCTTCGGCTCAGGTCATGATCCCAGAGTCCTGGGATCGAGTCCCACATCAGGCTCCTTGCTCAGCGGGGAGCCTGTTTCTTCCTCTGCCTGCCACTCTGTCTGCCTGTGCTCGCTCGCTCTCTCCCCCTCTCTCTCTGACAAATAAATAAAAAATAAAATAAAATAAAAAAGAATGTCAGCATTCTATGTACCTGGAACATGTTCTAGAAGAGTGTGTGTATGTGTGAGTTCCAGGCAAATATGTACCCTGGCCCTGGGGCCTCTTTGCCTTATATGGAGTAACATGGCCAGAAAAGGACCAGAACAGCCCCTACAATATATAGAACCAAGGAAGGGGTCCTCTTGCCTGGGTCTAAGGGTAGTACTAATGTCATGCATTTTACTTGTTATAGTAAATTATTATACCAAATAGATTCCATGGTCATGTACAAAGGTTTATTTTTGTTGATTTTACTACAAAGTACATTTTACCCACTACACTGGCAAAAATTATGCTTATTTTTAGCATATTTTATTTAGGTTCACCCTCACCGAGATAAGTTCTTTAAAGGGAAAAAATATCCCTCAATTTATATAACTAATTGTTTTCAGCAAATAAACAGAGTAAGCAGATGAAGCAGTCATTTAGCATCTCAAATTTTTTAGGCCATCTTAGGGGAGCCTAAACTTAAATATAAGTAAACAGTAAATAGATAATTCAAAGTAATTATAATTTTCATTTTATAGCTAATTTATTAATGACATGACAAATCTAGATGTAAGACCTTCTTTATTAATAATAAAACAGCAAACTAAGTGAATATTTCTGGAGTATTCATGCTAAAATTATGCATTCTAAACGTTGACACTTTTAACAAAATGCAGTGTTCTTCACTTTGAATATTTAATTTGCTGGAGTACTGTCTTTTAATACTTTTCTTAAATCCCTTTATATTAGCAGAGCTGATTTCTGTAAGCAGCTCTGTGTTTACTTACCTGGACTACAGGCCAGCAAGTCTGCCTGGATCAGCAAGACTTCCTATAAGCTACAGAATGTTTTGGGCAGAAGTTAGAATCTAGTCACCCCCTTATTTTTTAGAGGAAGAAAAGGATTTAGGTTAGGTAAGGGACTTGGCCAAGGTCACGCAGCTGGCAGTCTGTGTGGTATCAGTGAATTTAGTTCTAAATATGGGTCCCCAGGAGCCCCACTAAACAAACAGCAAGGAAAGCCAGTGTTTTATCCTTATAGTCATGGATCCTAGGGTGGCCCATAAGAAGCTGCTGCTTTTGTAAACTCAAAAACAGATTGATGAATGGAAAATTGGTTTTAGAAATATGTTGAAATTAGAATTTTATTATTTAAATTTTACATTTTTAAATGCCATTTTAAAAATAGATCCTATATATTTGAATCAATAGCTGCTTGGATATTATGTTTGTTTGCTACGGCTGCCATAACAAAGTACCCCACAAAGCGTGGCTTAAACAACAAAAATTTATTGTCTCACAGTTCTGGAAGCTGTAAGTCTGACATCAAGGTGCTGGCAGGATTGGCTCCTTCTGAGGGCCGTGAGGAAGAATCTGTTTCATGCTTCTCTTCTAGCTTCTGTTGGTTTGTTGGCAATCCTTGCCATTCCTTGGCTCACAGATATGCATCATCATGATCTCTCCCTTCATTTTCCCATGGTCTTCTCCCTGTGTGCATGCATGTCTCCAAATGTCTCCTTTTATAAGGACACTTGTCATATTGGGTAGGAGCCCACCTTCCTCCAGTATGACCTCATCTTAATTAATTATTTTATCTGCAATGACCCTAGTTCCAAACGAAGTTACATTCTGAGGTACTAGGAATTAGGACTTCAGCATATGAATTTGTGGGGTGGGGGGCGCACAACTAAACCTACAGCAAACACAAACATGGAAAAATATTTGATTTTGCGATCTCTACACAGAAATATTAGACATTGCATCCCATGCTATTAGAAAATTCAGTTTGTAAGAAGCAAGAACTCGAAAGTAGAAGGTAGGAGGGAAAAAAAAGATAGGAGAAAAGACTGTCACATATATGTATGTATGTAACCCCTTTGTCACTAAGCATTTACACTGGTTTAAGTATTTATTGCCTCATTTAAACCTCATGATGGTTCTTTGAGGGCACTGTGAGCTTGAGCAACTGGCCTAAGATTATGCTGTCTTAGGTAGATAACAATGACAATGACTGTGTATTCTTGACCAGCGAGCAGTAGTGCTAGAATTCAGACGCAGACCTTTTGCAGTTCTGAAGACCTTCCTTTCTTAATTGCCATTTTATATGGCCTTAAAACTCACCATTTGCTATTCATCGATACCTACTGATATTTTTATTTTCCTGTATGGGATGTGTAAAATATAATGTATGCAGGAAGGTTTTTACATACACATGTGTCATTGTTTGGGGGAATAGTATTCCCTGACAGAATGCATTTTTCCACATGCTGTGATATAGCACTATGCATTCACCATTCTGTTCATTTTTCTCTTTGGCACTACGTTTCTCATCCTTTCTAGCAGTCTGGCCAATGAAATGTGAATGGAAGTGATGCAACTGCTTCCAGGTATGGTGCTCAAATATCCTATACTCTCTTCCCCATTTTCCGTTTGTTGGCTCACTATATGCAGAGATTCCGGTGGAGAGCTCCGTGGCTCTGGAAGACGAGAGAATGACTGCAAAGAAGAGAGGATGTGGCTTGGGCAAGAAATAAGGCTTTATTGTATTAAGCCATTGATATTTGGGGGTGGTTTGTTTCAGCAGCTGGCATTCCTTAGCCTGATTAATACACAAGAATGTCGTAGAACGATATTACACAAGTGCATCAAAATGCCTTTCCACAACATTCTCAAAGAAGAGTTATAGGACTCTCCAGATGGTCAAGGAGACTGCAAACCTGGAACTCTGAGGCTAAGTGTCAATTTCTGAGGAAGAAGCATCTAGAGTAGCTCTGTTAAATGAGACTTTCAGCAATAATGGAAAGGTTCCATTCTGTGCTGTCCAGTATGATAGCCACTAGCAACATGTGGCTATTGAGCCATTGAATGAAGCTAGTGCAAATGAGAAATTGAATTTTTAATTTCATTTAATTTTTAAATTCATTTAATTTTAATTAATTAAAGTTTATTTTTTATGGGACATGTAATGTGATTACATGGATTACAGGACAGCTACAATGTTGGACAGTGCATATCAAGAGAAAAAGTGACAAGACAAGATGGATAAAGGGAAGATCATAAGTTATAAGTTACTGGGAGGTAGAAAGGTAGGAACTAGAATGTGAGATGCCATCCTTGGTGGGAGGTGATGGTGGTCAAGAGGGGAGGTGTGATCATTAATTTTATGTGTCAAGTTTGCTAGGCCATGGTGTCCAGTTGTTTGATCAAATACCAGTCTAGATGTTGCTGTAAAGGTATTTTTACGATGTGATTCATATTTAAATCAGTAGATTTTGAGTAAAGTAAATTGCCCTCCATAATTGGAGAGGCCTCATTCAATCACTTGGAGGCCTTAAGAGAAAAGACTGATGTCCCAGAAAAAAAGAATCCTGCCTCCAGATCGTCTTTGGATTCAAGACTGCAGCATCAGTTTCTGCTGAAATGTCTAGACTGCAGGCCTGCCCTATAGACCTTGGACTTGCTAGCCCCTACCACTGTATATGCCAATTCCTTAAAATATATCAATCTCTCTTTCTCCAGATTATCCATCTAGCTACATATCTATATTTCTTTTCTATCTATCTATCTATCTATCATCTTACAGGTTCTGTTTCTCTGGAGAACCTTAACTAGTACAGGAGAGCATGAGGTTACTAAGAGAATTTTGCTCAAAGGGATTTATAACAGTAATTTGAAACAATAAGAATTGAGTGAAAAGTTCAATAAACAAAGTGAAAACATAGATTTCCTCATTTTACTTCATATTATGTAAGCCAAGCTAATAATATTTGGGTTTCTAAAATACACAAGTTCTATGAAAGATAAATAACAGATATAGAATAACAGACCATTTAAATGTTTCTAACTAGAGACTTCTTCTGCTTCTTCTTCTCCCCCTCCTCCTACCCCTCCTCTTCCTCCTACCCCTCCTCTTCCTCCTCCTCCTTCTTCTTCAGTAGGCCCCATGCTGGGTGTACTGCCCAGCTTGGGGTTTGAACTCAGGACCCTGAGATCAAGACCTGAGCAGATACCAAGAGTTAGATGCTTACCAACTGAGCCACTGAGGTGCCCCTCTAGCTAGAGACTTCTTAAATGAGATGGGTTCACTTGGTCCACAACTCTTGCATACCTATGATTTCTATGGAATTCCTTGAATTTTCTTTCACGAGGTCTTCAGGATTATCCCTTTGTTGACAAAGAAGAATCCTCAGAGGCTGTAGACGTGCAGTGCCAAATCCTTGTATGTATTCTTTTCTCCCTGTAGGACTGGATGGTGGCTTGGTTCTGCCTGGCAGGGACTGCTCTGCCACTGTGGATCCCTGGCTACATGAGCAGCAGCCCTGTAGGTGCTGATGTCATGGGTGAACAATCTTTGAATGCTGTGATTCTCCTCAAAAATCATTTGGTGGATTTCATAATTGTTTGCACTTGGATGCACTTCTCATCAGGGTTCAACAAGTACTCCTAACTAGAACTGGAAACAAAGGGATGCTCTGGGCCTACTCTAACAACTCACACGCAGGTTGAAACCAAAGGATTTTGCATAATAAATACCATTTCATTTTATGGCTATGTGTTTATGTTTATAAGGTGACAGGGTGCCAGGTGAAGAATATTCCACTTCATTGTCTGCAATTATCTGTAGCACATGTCTTTGTAGAAATGTTGACTTCACTCATTCCTGGGGCTCTTGGATGGTGGCTACCACCACACAGAGCACCCTCCCCTCTCCAGCAAATGCTTGCCATCGTGTCCCAGAGAAGTGGTAGAATACAGAGGTTGGGGATTTTGGCTCAGGTCCCCCTCTGCATGGTATAGTACCACCTCCTCTTACAAGCTATGCAAATTTGGGCAGATTATTTAAACTTGCTGTGCCCCAAATTCTTCAGGCATGTTGAGAGGATTAAATGTGTGATGACCTGTGTGATGCACTTAGAATCATGTCTGGTATGGGGCGCCTGGGTGGCTCAGCGGGTTAAAGCCGCTGCCTTCAGCTTGGGTCATGATCCCGGGGTCGTGGGATCGAGCCCCGCATTGGGCTCTCTGCTCTGCGGACAGCCTGCTTCCTCCTCTCTCTCTCTGCCTACTTGTGATCTCTGTCTATCAAATAAATAAATAAAATCTTAAAAAAAAAAAAGAATCATGTCTGGTAAAATTAGCTCTCAATAAACATAAGTTACCATCACTTCTTCAAAAGGCAAGAAGAATATCCCTTTGGGAGATGGAGAGAGTCATCAGAGGTAAGGGCCTACATTTTGCTTCTTACCATTTGTCCATCTCTCAAAGGCATTTCCCAAGCTTTCTCTCCATCTTCCTTTTTCAGTCTTCATATGCCCACTCAGAGAGGTCAAGTCACTTGAATTTACATGAAGGACTTGGTAGGTAGTGCTCAGTTGGGAATCTCAATCCATGATTTGGTTTTTAGCCACTGCAGCATGAGCAGAACTTGGAGTGGGCCTGTGGAGGCCTGGCAGAGGTGTTGCTTCTCCCTCATGGTAGGTTTTCTTGGGCTGGACTCAATCAGGAATCTTGGCAGCTATTTAAATAAGGCATTGGGAGTATTTTAAAACTGTGTTTCATTACCACAACTCAATTGTAAGACTTCTGCAAGGAGGAAGACTGGCATATATTTCTTTGGTGTTCTTCAGCCTAGCTCCAGGATGAGAACCAAAAGGTTACCCCAAAATACCAATTGATGGGCAGACATAGTAACAAGAAGCCATTTTTTTTAAAATTACAGTATAGGGACGCCTGGGTGGCTCAGTTGGTTAAGCAGCTGTCTTCGGCTCAGGTCATGATCCCAGCGTCCTGGGATCGAGTCCCACATCAGGCTCCTTGCTCGGCGGGGAGCCTGCTTCTCCCTCTGCCTCTGCCTGCCACTCTGTCTGCCTGTGCTCGCTCCTGCACTCTCTCTCTATCTGACAAATAAATAAAATCTTTTAAAAAAATAAAAAAATAATAAAAAAAAATTACAGTATAGTTCACATATTATAAAATTCATCTTTGGGGCACCTGGGTGGCTCAGTGGGTTAAAGCCTCTGCTTTCGGCCCAGGTCATGATCCCAGGCTCCTGGGATCGAGCCCCGTATCAGTTCTCCACTCAGCGGGAAGCCTGCTTCCTCCTCTCTCTCTCTGCCTGCCTCTCTGCCTACTTGTGATCTCTGTCAAATAAATAAAATCTTTTAAAAAATTAAAAAAAAATAAAATTCATCCTTCTAAAGTGTACAATTCAGTGGTTTTTAGTATAGTCACAAACTTGTGCAACCGTTACCACTCTGTAATTCCAGAACATTTTATCACCCCCAAAGGAAACCCTATATCCATTAGCAGTTAGTCTTCATTCCCTTGGACCTTCAACTCCTAATAACTGCTCATCTATTTTCTGTCTCTACAGATTTACCTATTCTGGAAATTTCATATAAATAGAATTATACAATATGTAGCCTTGTGTCTGAAGAGGCCATTATTTTCTAAATGCAATAAGACAGTCAGTATAGGTGTTAGCTTCCACGTTGACCCTTGTATTAGTTTTCTGGGCTTGCCATAACAAAGTACCACAGATGAATGGCTTAAACAATGGAAAGTTATTATCTCATAGTCTGAAGGAGGCTGAAAGTCCAAGATCAAGTTTTCAGCAGGGCTGGTTTCTTCTGAGCTTCTCTCCTTGGTTTGCAGGTGGCTACCTTCTCCCTGTGTCTTCACGGAGTCTTCCCTCTGTACCAGCTCATGTCCTAATCTCTTTTTATAAGAACACCAGGTGTATTGGATTAGTCCCACCCTAGTGACTTCAATTTAATTACCTCTTGAAAGAGCCTATCTCCAAATAAAGTACATTCTGAGGTACTGGGGCTTAGGGCTTCAACATAATGAATTTGGGAGGGGGTACACAACTCAACCCACAGCAGCCCCTCAGTGTTCCTTTCCAACAGGAATTTGTGCCCTTGTATAGTACCCTCTCACACTTAATCAAGGCTAACTTTTGTGACAGTGGTGACATCCGAGGATAGATGGCTCTCTTTGAGGTAAGCCAGCCACGATACACTGTGAAGACACCTGAGTAGTCCTTAGGAAGGGGCCATTGGGTGAGTAACTGAAGTTTCCTGCTAACAGCCAGTACCAACTTAACAGCCATGCGAGTGAGTGAGAGTTGATCCTCCATCCCTGTGTAACCTGATGACTGCAGCTGTAGCCAACATCTGACTATAGAGAGAACCGACCAGCCAAGCTGCTCTTGAATTCTGGTCCACAGAAACCATGATGTAATAAATGATATTTGTTATTTTAAGCTATTCAGTTTTGGGATTATTTGTTATGTAGCATCAGGTAACTGATACAGCTGAGGTGGATAGCAGTGGTTGAAGAAGCCAATGACAATTATACACCCATTATCTTCTAGCCACAGAATCATCTTTAGGAATCCTCTTCAAGCCTCACCACAGCTCTGCAAAGTGTATGTTTTCATCACTGTTTCATCAAGGCTCGGGGTTTAAAGAGATTGCTGAGGTCTTAAATCTGTATGCTTTCCACTATATCACTGGACCCCTACTGTAGAATACCCTCATCCACAACTGCTGTTTTACACAGTTAACCACTTGTTATTGCTTAGCAGCAATGAAAGTGAGCTAAAAGGTGTCTTGTACATGCCTTAGAATTCTACTTTGAAAAAGTCACTCTTTTGCACTCAATGTTCTTTTTTTCCCCCTTGTGTATTTCTTTACTTTCTTTTCTCGTGCCTGTGTGTGTGTGTGTGTGTGTGTGCTTTTTAGTGTTTTCAAAGAAAAATGACTTATTATTCCCCATGGATCTGTGACTTGGCTGGGCTTAGCTGGGCGATCTGGGTTGCATATTAGGCTGCATTCAACTAGGAGCTCAGCTAGGCTGAAATGTCCAAGACAGCTTCACTCTTTTTTTTTTTTTTAAAGATTTTATTTATTTATTTGATAGACAGAAATCACAAGTAGGCAGAGAGGCAGAGAGAGAGGAGGAAGCAGGCTGTCCGAAGAGCAGAGAGCCCGATGCGGGGCTCGATCCCACGACCCTGGGATCATGACGTGAGCCGAAGGCAGCGGCATTAACCCACTGAGCCACCCAGGTGCCCCCAGCTTCACTCTTATATCTAGGCTTTGGTATAGCTGTTGGCTGAAACTTTCTTTCCACATGCTCCCGCATCATTCAGAGGTGTAGTTTCATTCTGCAATAGCTGGCTTCCAAAAGAGTTCTCCTATATTTTATTATTTTTAAAGCAATGTGTCATGCAAAACTCAACTGAAAAGGTATAGAGTGAAAATATCCCTGCCCCCAGACCCTTCTGTTTCTTTTCTCAGAGGTTACCACTTTTTAAATCAGACTTCCTGAGTTATTCTGAACACACGTCTACATGTATATTCATATAGTTTTATCTATGTAGCTATTATATCATTTAAAATATAAATGGTATTATTCATTACACACTTGAGCATCTTGCATTTTTGCTTAACATATCTTGGAAATCTTTCTATATTAGTATACGGAGAGCTATAGATCCATCCCATTCTTTTTAAATAGCTATATGATGTTTTGTTTTACAGATATTACATGAAACAATTTAATCACTCCTCACTCAATGGACCTGCTTTATTTTATATACTATGACATTGACTTTGTTGACACTTAGTGCAGTAACTATTTACTTTTTAAAAATTGGCTTTATAGGGGCGCCTGTGTGGCTCAGTGGGTTAAAGCCTCTGCCTTCGGCTCGGGTCATGATCCCAGGGTCCTGGGATCGAGCCCCGCATCGGGCTCTCTGCTCAGCAAGGAGCCTGCTTCCTCCTCTCTCTCTCTGCCTGCCTCTCTGCCTGCTTGTGATCTCTGTCTGTCAAATAAATAAATAAAATCTTTAAAAAAATGGCTTTATAATGTCACAGAGATAGGCTTCTTTCTGGTACACCACTGTCACCCCACTGTGGCCCTATGGGTAGTTCATTCATTAGATGTGTACACGTGCCATGCTTATGGAAACGTGATCCCAGAAGTGCTGCCGACTGATACCTCTAGCGTTTTTGAAACTTGCATCATTAAGTCATAATTACAGATGTGCTCTACTATTTTAGGGCTCCTTTCCCCAATTTCCATTAGATTTTTTTTAATAGCTGAAACACTTCTACTCCATTTTCTTAGAGAAATTATCCCTTCTTGGCTTTCGTGACCTATACCTGAGCCCCACCTTCAATCATTAGCTGTTTCTGTTGCTGCCTGAAACTACATAGAGTCAGATCTATTACTTTGTAATAACAGCCTTAAGAGACAAGCATGGCAGAGTAAGTACTGCATTGTTAGTATCGAAGTACATGCTGCTCAACATTGCATCCTCATTTCAAGTATATACTCCCATATTGAGTAAAATGAAAGGACATAATCTAGAGCCAGGAGAAAAGAGTTCTAACTCTAGTTCAGCTACTAACTAGCTTAATCATTTGTTAAACGACCTGCTTTAGTGTGAATCCCAAAGGCACATCTCAAGGCAAGGGCTTCTTTCACACAATTGGTTTGTTTAGTGGGTGATCCCAGGAAGCAGTTGAGAAAGAGGGAATGCAAGACAGGGAAGGGAAGGAAGCAGAAACAAGGTTCCTTAATGAGCAGGTTACCACCATGTGCAGCTATGACTCAATTCATCTGGGACACCGCAGCGACTATGTAGAATAGAACAGAATCATCCTGACTGAGGGATGTGGAAGTAGGGTTTTTATTATTTATCTACTCCCATCACTCACTGGTGGGAATTTGCTCCTGGTGTTTCCAGTCTTCTGTGCACTCTCTGTGGCAGCCCTGGGACCAAAGAACACCTTTAGGCAGAGAGATACAGGATGCCTTTGGCTGTAGAGAAACTGTGAAGATCATTTCCAGGGGCCCAAGGGAAATGGATTTGGACAGAATCTGCTCTGTTCGGAAACAGCATATACATTACCTAACAACCTAGCTCCTCGATGGAGTATGTCATGGTAGGGCAACAAGTAAGGACTTTTTGAGCACTGACTCTGGGTCTAAAGGCTGCTTAGCACTCGGAGGTACACAGGAAATTTCAATACACCACTAGGCACCTGGGTGGCTCAAGTAACCAAGTAAATTTGGTTTACACTCAGGTCATGATCTCACAGTCATGAGATTGAGCCCTGTGTGTGGCTCCACACAGTCTGCTCCAGAGCCTTTCTCCTTCTATCCCTCCCCCCGCTTGCACACACACATATTCTCTCTCTCTCTCTCTCTCAAATAAATCATCTTTGGAAAAAAAAAAAAGAAATTTCCATACAGGACCTAGAATATCAGGCATATACTGAATGTTTACCCTGGGTGGGCCTTTAACATATGTGATCCCATCAATTCTAATGTAGTGCGGTAAGTTAAGAATTATCCTGAGGCTCAGAAAAGTTGCTTTTCTTGTTCAAGATCCCACAGAGAAATAGAAGTTAACCCATGGTCATCCATGTGATCAATGTCCTCTAGCTGGCTATAGGGAGCAGGGACACCAGGCTATGGCTGACCTCTGGTTTCTGCTGGTTTGCTGAGAACTAATAAATGAAGTTATTAAGGTTGTAGGATAAAAGATCTATTTTTAAATAATAATAAAGATAATTAAATAATTAA
>RCUC01120788.1:0-12839 GCA_003697995.1 Taxidea taxus jeffersonii
TATAAAAGGAGGTCTGCAGTGGGGGGTCTATGAATAAGGAGGTATGTGTGTGCAGGTCTGTGTGTAAGCGGGTCTGTATGGAGGTTTCTAAATATGGGGGGGTCTGTGTGTAAGTGGGTCTGTGTGGGGGCTGTATGCATAAGGAGGTCTACATATGGGGTCTATGCATTAAGGAGCCAGCATGTGGGGTTTGTGTGTAAACAGGTCCTCATGTGGGGGTCTGTGTGTGGTGGTCTGTGCTCAAGATTTATATACTTCTAGATATAAAAGAAAGTCCACTCTGTTGGTGAGAGGACCAGAGACCTTCCAAAGCCAAGCAGGGGCCCTGTCAAAATTTGTATTGGCGGGGGACATAAAATTCAACTATGGGGAAAACTGGCTGAAAAGAAATATAATAACGATTCATTTTCATTACAGATCAAGAGACAGATCCCTTAGATCCTGTATCACTAATGGGCTCTCTCCTTGCCCTGAAGGTCAGAGAAGGACTTTACCTGGCCAGAAGCCATACTCAGAAATGTTGAATTTGAAACTCGTGCTCATTCCTTCTGTTACTCAGAGCTGAGTGCTTTGTCCTTGAGATCTGTCCAACTCTGTGGAGAGCCGAGGATGCTTAGGACAGAAGCAGGAGCCTGTCCCTTCTGCAAGGGTAGGCGATGGTCATGTGACAGACTTGCATTGCTCAGTTTTGATTCCTGGGGGGGTGGTCAAGAGAGGTATGGCTTGAATGCTTGGTACTGCCCTGGACTGTCACGTGGGGGAGATGCCAGTGTGTGAGATCATAACTGCTGGGGGCACGAAGTACAGCTTGAACACTCAGCTCTCCAGCAGCCGAGGGCATCTCCTTGGTGGGTGGACTGGCCTGTGGCTCAGTGCAGGGACCCATAGCCCTTGCCATTGGAAGCAGTACTGACTCGGCAGCCCTTTATTGGGCTCAGGCCCTTGGAAGGGCAGACTTGTCAGTGGAGGGTACGTCTACCCCTCCCTGACTGCTGGTGAGTCTTTGAGAAGTGTCATTGGCCTCAAGGAAGTGCTTGTTGTCAGAGAACCCAGAAGACATGGATCAGCCTTGTCTCCCCTTTCTTGGTGCCTCAGGAGGAGGCTGGTGTCTCCTGGAATGCGTTTCTCTGCTCCAGCCCCCATCTGCCTCGCTGATCCTCCATCATCTTCCTTGACTTCTCATCTGTCTCCCGGAGCCGTGCATCTGACTTTGGTTTCCTGCCCTTGTCCGGTCTCTTCCATCTGTCTCCTGCCTGCTGCCAGTGGCTTTCTTTGCCCTGGATGCATTCCCGTTTCTCTTCTCTTGCTGAGCTCTGACAGGCCTGCAGTTCAGCATGGAAGTGTTCAAGTTTTTGTTCTTTTAATTCTGTTGAGGGAACAAGAATGCACCTGTGCACCAATGAATTATTTTCTGTAAACTTATTGTGATTAGAAGTCAGCCATCAGGACGATCCTGGGATTTGGAATAGTCACATGCATTCAGAGGGATATGGAGATGCCGTCCTAATGCCTGTCCTTGGTGCCAATCTGAATGCCCCAGGGCCTCCCCAGTGACAGCTGAGAGCACGTAAGTCCTCTCTGTCCCTGCAGCTGCTCTCCAGGGTGTGCGTGCCTGCTGGTTCACCCCCCGAAGTCTGGCCCGGACAGCAGCTTGCATTTGGGGGTGAGGGGCTGTATTGATTTTGGCCACTATTTGTGATGTCTTCCCAAACTCTCCCAACTCTGCCCTTGGATGACAGGATGGTCAGAACAGATGCCCCTCTGCCCCTGCTGCCCTTGTTTCGGTCTCTGCCAGAGATATAGACCAAGTGGGCGGGAACCGGTGTCCTTGCACCTCCATAGCACCCACACAAGGGAGACCCCCAGTTACCATGTGACTTCAGAACAGTACTTTGCAGGCTGCTGCTCTTCGTCTCTTCAGTTAGGGACACTGAGGGCTCCGTCGGCCGCCTTTTAACACGTTCTCCTCCCAAAGGCACAGAAGAAGGGCTGACGGTAATCATGGTAATTACGTTTGGGTCCTGAGTCTGTTATATTGACTTGCTCTCCCTCAGCAGACTGCCCTTCGCCCTCCTTCTGATGTCTGGGGAGCCCTCCCCTCCAGGCTCCAGGTGATGCTGAGGCCACTGAGGCTGGTCGTAACCCCTGTCTCCACCATGGATGCCTGTACTTGCTTCTATTGGCTTGACTGTGTGTGGGCTGGGAACATTCTGTCTGTGTGGGTGTCATCTCTTAGGAACTCCCCCAGCCCCCCAGCCCTGGTCTCATACTTGGGACCAATGACAATCTTCCTCCTCTAATTAATTTCACTTTTATTGCCAAGCTCAAGGAAGCCATAAGGTCCCACAGTAACTAATTCTAGGAGCAGAGGTGCTCAGATGTGGGGTTGCCCTCTGAGTGTATGGGGCCCATGGAAGTCGAGGAGCTCCAGAAAATGACAGATTGAATCCAAGTTGAGCTTGTGTTGAGGGGGAAACAAGACAAAACACAAATAAAATAGAAATGCATTGCTAGGAACTGAACTGTGTCCCTTCAAAAAGCTGACGTTGAAGACTGTGTTTGGAGGTGGGGTCTTTGGGGGAAGTAATTAAGATTAAATGGGGCCATCAGGTGGGGGGAGCCCTCATCCAATGGGACAGACACCAGAGGGCACACAGAAGAAAGACCATGTGAGGACACTAACCCAGCCAGGACCTAGATCTGGGATGTCCAGCCTCCAGAACCGAGAGAAATGCATTTCTGTTATTTAGAAACTGCCCAGTCTGTGGCTCTTGTTCTAGTGGCCCAAGCAAACGAACATGCTTGTCAGCTTCCAGAATGGAGCCCTGAGCAAGACATGTACCCTGAATATGTGAGGGAGACACCCTAACTCTAGGGGAGACCAGACACAGGGTGCCTGACACAGAGTGGATACTTGAGGGGCAGCGGGGTGGGGGGCTGCATATTTCGATGGATGGATGAGTTCTGTCGACACTAACTGTTCTACAGGTTGAAAGAAGGTCTCTAGGTACCCTGTGATGTGCTTCCCACTCAAAAAAAAAAAAGGTGGTGGGTTTTCTAATTAACATGGTATCTGATACAGTACAAAGAATTACTCAAGGTAAGCTTAATCTGAATATATTCTTTTCTTCCCCTCCATGTACTTTTGCATTTTTCAAATGCAAAATCCCTGGGGATTTTGTTCAGTTTTTTTGAGAGTGAAGACTCAGAAACAGAAAGGAGTTACAGTTTTGTGGGCGTTTAAGGAGCAGCTGAAATCAGAGGCGCCTGGGGGGCTCAGTTGGTTAAGTGTCTACCTTCAGCTCAGGTCATGATCCTGGGGTCCTGGGATGGAGTCATGCATCAGGCTCCCTGCTCCGAAGGGAATCTGCTTCTCCCTCTGCCCCTCCCCCTGCTCATGCTTGCTCTCTCTCAAATAAATAAATAACATCTTAAAAAAAAATAAAGAAGAGCTGAAATCAGAGTCAAGATCCCCTAAGGCTAATACAGGAAGCTGTGAACACATGCATGGAAACCATACCTCCAGTTTGGAAAGATGTGACCATGTGGGCAGTGCACACAGTGCTGACTAGGGAGGAACAGGAAAACAGAGGTAGCATCTGCAGAAAGGACCTTGGGACATGGAGCCCCTGGGGGATGGGGGATGATCTGGAAGTAATTTGGATCCCAAGACTTTGTCTCTTAGGGGATGAGTCTCCACGAGAGGAGCATCATCACCCCATTAAACCCCAAATGGGAATGAAAATGAAAATAATTGTCTGGCTTATATCCATTTACATTTTCGGCAACCACTCTGCAAAAACTGAAATTAATATTCCCATTTGTATTGCTTTGGAAAAGTGATAGGCTTGGGATAAATCATCAGTATTTAACCTCCCCAACGAAGAGGCCATCTGTAGGAGGGATAGGGAGAGAGGACAGAATATGGACTTTGGAGGCGGGGCTCTGCTCCAATGCTGATCCCTGGTGCAGCTCGTCCCAGCGCCCTCGGGGAAGTTAGCAGATCACTCTGAGGCTTGGTTTTTCCATCCATAAAATGGAGATGTGACTTTGTGTCTAGCAGCAGAGTACATTGAACTAGTTCAAAATCTCTCTTGTTCAACACACATATAAAGGCTGGATAAACAGAACAAAGGAAACAAGACCTACATCCAGACCTAGGCTCAAGAGAAAGAATTGAGATGCTGGACAAGGGGAGGTTTAGAAGCAAAGCAAGAGCTCAAGACCTTGGCCCTTTGGTGGAGCAGTCAGTTGGGGTCTGACTCTTGGTTTCAGCTCAGGTCGTGATCTCAGGGTTGTGGGATTGAGCCCCATCTTGGGCTCGGCAAGGAGCATGGCACCTGCTTAAGATTCTCTCTCTTTCCCTCTGCTCCTCCCTCCACTCACATGCTTTCTTTCTTGCAATCAGTAAATAAATCATTAAAAAAATAAAAGAGCTCAAGACCTGGTGGTGTTGTCAGGGACCAGGCACACTGGTCCATGGCAAAAGCTTGTGAGGAAGGGGGGCCCACTGAGAAGCTGGGTGCCAGCTGGGGCTGCCTTAGTGAGAGGTTGAAATTACATACAGTGATTCACTGTATGTAATGGGGACAGGAAATGGTTATAAAATTACATGTATGTGATAATATATACAATGAATGTTATATAATACATATATATTCATATGTGTGTGTGTATGCTTCATGCATGTAAATTAAATATACATTTATCTGCTAACTTGATCCTGGGAAAATTTAAAAGATCATAGTCATGCAATATTCTATGTTATTAAAGACACAGAAATATTCAGTAGGAATATTGAATGTCTAGAAAATAAACCTACTACCTTCAGGAAACTCTAAGGACTGAAAATGTTGAGTAATGGGACTCAACTATGTATGTAATATTTGAAATTTTTAGTGGAAGAGAAAAGCAAGGAAAGAAAGAGTGTATAAAGGAGAGGAGGGAGAAAGGAACGGGGGAAAGGAAAGATCCAAAGGAAATATGGCAAATTGCTAATATTTAAAAAAATTGGGTTGGTGTAAGCAGGTATTTTTTCCTATTTCTTGAAGTCAAAATATTTCATCTCAAACAAGGGACACCCACATAGTAGAGTTGGTTGAGTATTTGGCTCTTGGTTTCAGCTCAGGTCATGATCTTAGGGTGGTGAGATCAAGTCCTACGTTAGGCTCCCCGCTCAGCAGAGAGGCTGCTTACGACTCTCTCTCCTTTGTTCTTCCCCACCCCACATTCTCTTTGTCTAAAATAAATAAATAAATCTTTAAAAAAGGTATCAAATACCCATTTAAGAATTATTATGATTATTATGTATTTTATGTATTATATATATCACATAGTGTGATATATATCATATTGGATATTAAATATATGCATATATATTTATGTACTTAGGAAATATATAAATGTGTCCTGTAAGCCAAGTTGCACACATAGTCAGTGCATAACAAGCAAAGCTTTCCATCTCATAGTTCATATAGGAAAATGGCACCCGTCCTACATGTGTCTTCTTTTCTCATCATGGCTATCACGGTCATAAGACTTCTGACATCTATAGGCAGTGTAGACACCAGTGAGTCTCACATTGTCCTCTTACTTCTGACTGACTGACTGTAAATCGGGGTTCTCATGACCACCTGCTTGGGTTCCGTAATTTCTTAGAATGGCTCCCAGAGCTCAGGGAACCACTTACTTACCTTTACTGGTTTATCACAAAGGAGATAATAAAGGACACAGTTGAGCAGCCAGAGGAAGGGATATGTAGGGAAAATTCTTGAAAGTTCTCAAGCACAGGAGCTTCTGTCCCCGTGAAGCTGGGGTGCACATAGATGTGTTCACCAACCTAGAAGCTCCCAAACTCCATACTTCTGCGATGTTTGAAGGATTCTTCACATGGTACAACTGGTTCCTAACCTCATCTCCAGTCCTTCTCTCTTCACTGAAGGATGAGATGTGGGGCAGAAAATGACAAGCTTACAATCATGGCTTGGTCCTTCTGGTCACCCACCCCCACCCAGGAACCACCCAAGAGTCACCTCATTAGATCCAAAGCCACTGTTGGCTTTTACAATCCAAGAGACTTAGGAGCTCTGTGCTAGGAACTAGACCAGAGGCCAACACAAATACTTATATATTCTTATGCATAATTTTTTTTTTGGTTGTGTTTAATATTCTCCCCCACCATCTGTCTCTTGCTTTCAAGGATTTGAACTATGGCAACTTAGCATGTCCTTAAGAAGGCCCCACAGTGGACCAGACAGTGTGTGCTCCGGGGGAAGTCCTTCATTGTGGGGAGCAGTCTTAAACCTGGAGTGCCTGGAAACCCAGCTCCCCTGCCCCCTCCCGAAGTCTTCACTTCTCCATGTATCCATTTCTCCGTGTATCCACTTCTCCATGTATCCATCACTGGTCCCCACCTTGAAGATCACAGTAAAGATGAAATCAGTTAATACGTGAAAAACAGAATACTGCCTGCGTCACAGGAAGCACTATGTCTCATTGGTGATTTGGAAACTGGAGTCCCCAGAGTGAACATATTTTCACAGATTTAGAGGAAAGTTCACAGCCAGCTTGTGTTTGGAGTTTAAATCGTTACCGAGGCCCCAGCCACGCCAGAGGAAGAAGGAGAGCATGACTGCAAAGAACCCGTTCTTCTCCCAGTCTCATTGCTCTTGACTTTGTCCTCGTGTTTGTGGCTGGGGGTTGCCCTGGAGCTCTGGGGCCTCATCTCACATTGGGGTGGGAAATGAGTGGTGAGACTACTCTCTGAGCTTCCAAATGGGAAAATAATCCCTTTCTCTGGGTCTAATATGACAAAGCATACTCAGCCCACTCTAAAGTGCTATGCATGGTAGATTCTGCTCTCTTGGCCCATGATGCTTTATTTAGGGCATTGCTTCTTCTGTTTCCTTCTGCCTTTGCCTCATATCCCAAAGAAACACAATGCAACAAAAGAAAGAGAGGAGAATAAAGTTAAAGGCAAGGAAGGGCAAGAGCCAGGGATACTTTTAACTGAGGAGGACAGGCCAGTGGGCTGGGATCCTGGGCAGCTCCCTGCTGAACAGGCTCTCACAATAACATTGACCCATGGCTGAAGAGCCTTCCAGGACAGCCATTCCTTCTGGGCTTGGGTTTTGTGTGTGGTTTGCGGGGTGCATGAGCAAGAGGCAGTGGCCCTGATTCCACCTTCCTCTTCAAGTCTGCTCTCTGAATGTCACTGAGAGAGACCCAGAAACATTGCTCTGAAAGCCCATGAACACTTTGCCTGCATGAGGAGCCTACGTGTCTCTGCTGAGTGCAAGATCCAACAGTGTATAAAACCAATTAAAGCAGCGTGAACACCCTGCGGGTTCTCGTCCTCTCCAGGGCAATGAAGAGTGCTCAGTTCCCTTTACTTCAGAAGGGACAACAGCACAGGCTCCTTAGAAGAGACCCAGAAGTATGCAGGCGTGGATCTTGCCCAAATCAGAGGCAGGAAGCCTAATGTTTGACAGGTGCACTGAGTTATTCCTAACATTCTATGAAAGCCCTACCTGAATTTTTGGATGGGCTCTTTCCTCAATTAACCCCCTAGGGACTAGCCCCCTTAGTCCCCTCCTGTTGAAGGCATCCCGTCTCGTGATGTCTTTTTATAACAATGAAAAATCCATCTGTGAATGAGGTTAATAGGATGAAATGTACCAAAGTCTCATGTCCAAGGAGTGTGAGGCATATTCATCTGCTTTCGTGGGTTTTAACTGGGCAGTTTCCATCAACAGTAATGGGATTAAGAGGTTAAATTCAAGGCAATGCACAAAAGTCAGTCACCAAGTCAGGTGCAAACAATCCGTGGAAGAAAAAAGTGTTCATAATAATGCATGTTAAATGTGTATATCAAGCTAGAATTGTCATGGAGGAAATCTTGTGATTGGTGAGCAGGTTCATAAAATCTGAGCCGTTAGTGGTCACCTAAGCCCTGTGATTGTAGAAATGGGAGCCTTGGCGGGTGGTTCGAGCTCAGGGAAGCTCTTTTTGCCCCAAGGGGGGTCTCGTGAACAATAACATCTGCTATTCGTGTATCTCCAGAAGGAAACCTTTGTTTTCGAAGATGAAATGCCAAGGAGAATCGCTGTGCAGTAGGGAAAGTGTGGGTCTCAGCTAGATCATTTCCAGACAAATCAGCCAGTGACAAAGATTACCTTGGCGATGTATCAATAAGGATTATTTGTGCAGTTAGGAACAAAATGAGAAAATGATTTCTAAAAATATTCTCCTCTCTGAGTGCCTCCCTTATATTGTATTTCAAGAAATAATTGGAACTACAAAATTAGAGACCAGAAAAATGGAAGTGTTTTTCTCTTGCACTATCAGGAAACACCACAGATCAGTTGGCTTGAGCAACAGAAATGTATTATCTCACAGTATGGAAAGCCAGATGTCTGAGATCACAGTGGCAGCAGATTTCGTTCCTCCTGAGGCCTCTCTCCTTGCTTGCAGATGCCTGCTTTTCCTGTGTCCTCACGTGGCTGTTCCTCTGTGTCCACACATCCCTGGTGTCTCTGAGAGGGTCCAAACCTCTCCTTATGAGGACACAAGTCAGACTGGATCAGGGCTATCTGATGGCCTCGTTTCAATTCACTATCTCTTTCAAGGCTCTGTCTCCAGACAGACACATTTTGAGGTGCTGGGTGTTAGGACTTCAACTTGTTAATTTAGGGCCACACAAGTCTATCACCGGTCTATCAATCTATCTGTATCTACCTATTATCTATCATCTATCTATCTATCTATCTATCTATCCACCTATCTCTCATCATCATCTATCATGTGTCTATCATCATCTTCTGTCTACCTATTTAGTTTTTAAACCTCCTGTTTTTGAGGTGCCTGGGTGATGCAGTGGGTTAAGCCTCTATCTTAAGCTTAGGTCATGATCTCAGGATCCTGGGATCAAGTCGCGCATCGAGCTTCACAGTCAGTGGGGAATCTGCTTCTCCCTCTCCCTCTCCCTCTGCCCCTCTACCTCTGCTCCTTTGCCCCTCTCCCCTGCTCATGCTCTCTCTCTCTATCTCAAATAAATAAATACATAAAATCATTAAAAAAACCTCTTGTTTTTAAAGTTGGAGTGTATAAAATTGAAAATGCTTTGAAAAGTGAAATAAATATATATTAATTATACATATTCATTACCCATTATATATTCATTATGTATATAAGCATTTCTTTAAAGATTTTATTTATTTATTTGTTAGAGAGAGAGAGAGAGAGAGAAAGCGAGCACAGGGAGACAGAGTGGTAGGCAAAGGCAGAGGGAGAAGCAGGCTCCCTGCTGAGCAAGGAGCGCGATGTGGGACTCGATCCCAGGATGCTGGGATCATGACCTGAGCCGAAGGCAGTTGCTTAACCAACTGAGCCACCCAGGCATCCCTATATATAAATATTTTTAGGTGAGGTATTTCTGACTTTCATAGTGACCTTTCCTATTTCCTGCAATGCCCAGTTCCTGGTTTTAGTAGTGAATTGTCACTTCCTACTTCATGAAATTAATTTAAGCATTAAATAATGTAATGATCATGAAAACACCTAGTCCTAGACAAACAGCCATGGATACTTCCTAGCTCCTTTATTTTTGTGTGTACTCTCCATTTAGATTAAAACAAAAAGGAAAAATCCTCCAATTTTCAAATATAAGTTTTTTCCCCCAATCTATGGATATATTTTTATTTTATTTTTTTCTTTGTTTCTTTCTTTATTCATTCCTTCTTTCCTTCCTCTCACCCATCCATCCTTCCTTCCTTCCTTCCTTTGTTTTTATTTTAATTCCAGTATAGTGAACATATAGTGCTATCTTAGTTTCAGGTGTACAATGTAGTGATTCAACATGTCCCTACATCACCCGGTGCTCATCACGACAGGTGTGGTCCTTCATCCCCATCACCTACTTCCCGCATCTCCCACTAAATTCCCCTCTGGTGACCATCAGTGTGTTCTCTAGAGGTAAGAATCTGTTTCTTGGTTTGCCTTTCTCTCATTTCTTTCCCTTTGCTCATTTGCTTTGTTTCTTAAATTCCACATGGGTATAAAATCATATGCTATTAGTGTCTGACTAACTTACTTCACTTAGCATAATCCTCTCTAGCTCCAACCACGTCGTTGCAAATGGCAAGATTTCATTCATTTTGATGGCTGAGTAATAGTCCGTTATATCTCACATCTTCTTTATCTATTCATCTGTCAATGGACATTTGGGTGACTTCTGTATCTTGTCTATTGTAGATAATGTTGCTATAAACATGGGGATGCAAGTACTCCTTTCTGTTAGTGTCTTTGTATTCTTTGGGTAAATACCTACTAGTGTGATTGTTAGATTATAAGGCAGTTCTATTTCTAACTTTTGTGGAACTTGCATACTGTTTTCCACAGTGGCTGTACCAGTTTGCATTCCCACTGACAGTGCACGAGAGTTCCCTTTTCTCCACATCCTCACCAGCACTTGTTATTTCCTGTGTTGTTGATTTTAGCCGTTCTGACGAGTGTGAGGTGGTATCTTATTGTGGTTTTGATTTGCATTTCCCTAATGATGAGTGCTGTTGAAAATCTTTTCACGTGTCTGAGGAGGAGAGAAGAAGAGGGAGAGGCAGACTCTCCACAGAGCAGGGAGCCCAAAGTGTGGCATCATCCTAGAACCCCGGGATCATGACCTAGAACCCCGGGATCATAAAGGCAGATGCTTAACCAACTGAGCCACCCAGGAGCCCCCGGATGTCTTCTTTAGAGAAATGTCTCTTCATGTCTTCTGACCTATTTTAAATGGGATTATTTGTTTTTTGGGTGTTGAGTTTTAGAAGTTCTTTATATATTTTGGATACTAACCTTTTATCAGATATGTCACTTGCAAATATCTTCTCCCATTCAGTAGGCTGCCTTTTAGTTCTGTTGATTGTTTCCTTCTCTGTGGAGAAGCTTTTTATTTGGATCGAGTCCCAATAGTTTATTTTCGCTTTTATTTCCCTTGCCTCAGGAGACATATCTAGAAAAGTGTTGCTATGGCTGATGTCAGAGAAATTATTGCTGTGCTCTCTGCTAGGATTTTTATGTTTTCAGGTCTCACATTTAGGTCCCTGATCCATTTTGGGTTTATTTTTGCACATGGAATAAAAAAGGGTCCAGTTTCACTCTTCTGTCTGTGTCTGTCCAATTTTCCCAACATTTGTTGAAGAGACTGTCTTTTTTCCACTGGATATTCTTTCCCGCTTTGTCAAAGATTAATTGATCATATAATTATGGCTCCATTGCTGGCTTTTCCATTCAGGTCCATTGATCTATGTGTCTGTTTTTGTGCCAATATCATATGTCTTGATCACTGCAACTTTGTAATGTAACTTGAGGTCCAGAATTGTGATGCCTCCAACTTTGATTTCCTTTTTCAAGGCTACTTTGGCCACCTGGGGTCTTTTGTGGTTCCATACAAAGTTTAGGATTTTTGTCCTAGTTCTGTGAAAAATGCTGGTGGCATTTTAATAGAGATTGCCTTAAATCTATAGATTGCTTTGGATGGTATAGATATTTTAACAGTATTTGTTCTTCCAATCCACGGGCATGGAACATCTTCCCATTTCTTTGTGTTGTCTTTAATTTCTTTCATTGGTGTTTTACAGTTTTCAGATTACAGATCTTCCTTCTCTTTAGTTAGGTTTGTTCCTAGTTAGCTTATTATTTTTGGTGGAATTTTAAATGTGTTTATTTTCTTAATTTCTCTTTCTGTTGCTTCATTTTTGCTGCATAGAAATGTAACAGATTTCTGTACATTGATTTTGTGTCCTGCAACTTTACTGAATTTGTTTATCAGTTCTAGCAGTTTTTTGCTGGACTCATGAATTTTCTATATATAGTTTCATGCCATTTGCCAATAGTGAAAATTTTACTTCTTCCTTGCTGATTTGGATGCTCTTTTTTCCCTTCCTTTCCCTTCCCTTCCCTTCCTTTTTGTCTGATTGCCACAGCTCAGACTTCCAGTACTATGTTGAATAAAAGTGGTGAGAATGCTCCACAAGTAAGTGAAACCATATAATAATTGACTCTCTCTGCTTGACTTATTTCACTCAACGTAATCTCCTCTAGTCCCATCCACACTGACACAAAAGGCGGGTATTAATCCTTTCTGATGGCTCAGTAATACTCCGTTGTATATATGGATCACATATCCTTTATCGTTTTGTCCGTTGAAGGGCATCTTGGTTCTTTCCACAGTTTGGCGATTGTGGCCATTGGTGATATGAACATTGGGGTACAGAAGGCCCTTCTTTTCACTACGTATGTATCTTTGGTTAAATACCTAGTAGTGCAATTGCAGGGTCATAGTGTAGCTCTATTTTTAATTTCTTAAGGAATCTCCACACTGTTTTCCAAAGTGGCTGCACCAACTTGCATTCCCAGAACAGTGTAATAAGAGGGTTCTCCTTTCTCCATATCCTCTCCAACACATTTTGATTACTATCTTGTTAATTTTGGTCATTCTAACTGGCGTAAGGTGGTATCTCAGTGTGGTTTTGATTTTAATCTCCCTGATGGCTAATGATGATGAACATTTTTTCATGTGTCTGTTAACCATTTGTATGTCTTCTTTGGAGAAGTGCCTGTTTATGTCTTCTGCCCATTTTTTGATGTGATTATCTGGCTTTTGGGTGTTGAGTTTGGGGAGTGGAGCACTGGGTGTGGTGCATAAACAATGAATCTTAGAACAGTGAAAAAATAAAATTAAATTAAAAAAAACTTCCACATTTTTATCTTACTGATATTTTTGTGAAGACTAATCTATGGTCAGTTTATATATTTTGTTTATTAAAAACAAATCAACATCTTTT